>JAWWEO010000021.1:8582547-8648538 GCA_035582975.1 Ormyrus labotus
TTCATAAGCAGAAAAACTATACAGCTCTGAACATACAAAAGATCTACCTTTTCCCAAAATTTCAAGTAATTTAAAGCTTTTTTATTTCCGTAATCGTTGGACATAGAAAACTATTTTTTTTCAGTTTTCAGTTTTTTATTCAAAAACTAATTGACAAAATGGCTTGAAATTTTTACAGATTATAATTCTATATATTGCTAATTACCAAAAATTTCTTCAGAGCAATTGATAATTTAAATTAAGAATTATAAGTTTAAAAAAAAAACACTTTTTCTGCCCTCCGGCCGGAAAGCGGCAACTTTCTGGCCGCTGCGCTAAACGAAGTTGCCGCTTTCCGGCGACGTCGAGCAGAAAAATAGTATACACACCTTGGCCAGTAAAAAAGAAAGCCTCAGATCACACGTTTGGCAACCTCGGCTTCGCCTCGGCCGACAATTACGTGTGATCTGAGACATTTCTTATTTTACTGGCCTAGGTATGTAATATACTATTTCTTTAAAAACAAAAGAACCATAAGAGCTAGAGTAACTTTTTTTATCTGAAATTATGTGTACTTTTATGCTCTTTAAAATGGTCTTTGTTCGATTCCAATATCTCAATCCTATCATTAAAAAAAAATAAAATCAAATTTTTCGAAAATCGAAAATTTGCGATGAAACGAAAACAATTAATAAGCTAAACAAAAAAAGATATTTTTTCCGCCATCACTAAAAAAAGCAAAAAAAATTAGCCGTGAAAGATGCAAATCCGTTCAGTAGAAGCTGAGATCCAGGTGTATACACACACACATATATCCATACAGACATTTTTCGAAAACCATTTATTCTTGTTTCTGACTCCTTCAAATACAATTATAACAGGTTTTTCGAACAACTTCAAAAGTGACTATCACAAAGCTTCCTCTAGGAGGAAGCAAAATTATAAAAAATAAAATAATAAAATAATAGAATCATAAAATAATCAAAAAAATAACCAAAGATTGGTTTGCAATTTAAATTTTTTTAAATTTAAATTGGCTATTTTTTAAAGAAGTGTTTTTTTATAAGGTGAATTCATTTAAAAAACTACGTAAATGTTTCTGTATTTAAATTATACCGCCATTATCTGCCATTTTGAAACTTTCCATACGTCAGCAAGTTCAGATTTTCAGAGTGAACTAGAGCTTCGCGATCAACTTCTGATGCCTTTTTTTTATTATTATTTTCTGCATAGCAGTTAAGTACTAATTTTATTATCTTTTTACGTGCAGTAGTATAAAGTAAAAAAAAGTTTTAATTTTATTAAAAAAGCTAGTTAGAGGAGTAGAATAATATAAGATTATTAATAATCGAAAATCATTAAAAATAATACTCTCTCCAAATTGATATAACGAGCGTGGAAATACAGTAAATATCATTATCTGACTTCTCTTTCATATGGAGATATATTTACTAGATACGGCGTACAAGGTACAAACTACATTACCCATCGAAAAGCTTGAGCTCTTTTGAGGTAAGTGCTTCGCAGGTCATCTATCAAAAAAATTCAAACCGGCGTAGACGCCTCCAAACTACGTTGCTATTGGCTGCTTCAACATCCAATCCACTGCTTCCGTTCGCACTCCGATCCTGTCTCCATCTTTCTCACTCGTCTCGCAGTGCAGCTCCGCGACATTTTCGGCGTCACTTCTCCGGTTCCGTTTGTCCGTTGAGCATCGGCTCTGGCAAGAACACGGCGTGCAGTACCGTTCGTGTGCGTGCCGCATCCAGCAAGTCTTCCGATAGAAGGAACGCCGAGGTCTCAACTCGGAAGAGCACTCCAACATCTCTACAATAGTCAAGCAGCATAAGTGTAAGCTACAAAACCACAAGCCGCGCGGCGTCCGTAACTTAACCTCTCCGTCTGTCCTCAGATAGCGCACGCTTCCGCACATACGGAAAGAGATAGAGAGAGAAACGAGTAAGTACAGTAGTTAAAAAGCGAGGATGTCGACGAAAGCAAGCAAGAAGGCGGCCTCGTCGACGAGCGCCCAGCAGCAGCAGCCGTCGACCTCGACTCCAATCTCCGGCGGCAACTTAAGCGGCAGCCATCGCGGCCGACCCGGCAGTCCTCTAAGCCCAACGCGCTACTCGCGTCTCCAGGAAAAGCAGGATTTGCAAAATCTAAATGACCGGCTTGCTTGCTACATCGACAAGGTGCGCCACCTCGAATCCGAGAACTCCAGGCTCACCAGAGAGGTGCAAACCTCCCAGGAAACCGTCACCAGGGAAATTTCTAATATTAAGTCCATGTACGAGCATGAGCTTTCTGATGCCAGAAAGTTGCTCGATGAAACTGCTAGAGAGCGAGCCAAGCTTGAAATTGACACCAAAAGGCTGTGGGATGATAACGAGGATCTTAAGAACAAGTAAGTTGAATTTTTTTTTAAATAAAGGTTTGTTTTACTATTGAAACATATAGTTTTCAAAGATTTACAATGATAAGAATACTTTTTCATTCATAAAATTTGCTTGTACTTACCTTATGAATCATGGTGACTCATATGATGCCATAGAGTGTGTTTTATTTGAATCACGTCCTTTAATTTTTATACTGCAAATTTGATTAAATTCTTTTAAGAAAGCTATATATAGATATAATAGAAAGCTATATATAAATATGATTGTTTAACATGAAATATGGCATTTTAAATTGAAGACTACGTATATTGATTATTTAACATAACGTGAGTTAGTAAATGATATAATCAATCGTCAAGAATTTACTAAGAAATTAGAAATATTATTTTAAGATTTACAAGGTACTTGACTTTTCAATACTTATGTATTCATGTAGTATAGTAACAAATTTCTTAAATTTACCTTGAACATAACTCTGAATAAATTTGTTTACATTTTTCAGTCATGTTTGCATACACAGCCAAAAAGTAAAATGCAAAGCTTGTACATCCAGCTTTGTTTTAGAAAGATTTCATAATGTATTTCAAACAAATTTGTGCATCTAAGAAAGATAACTCTTTCTCTCTGTTCTTTATTACTTTGATAAACAACCAAGTGGATCAGCAGTTACAATTTTGCAGACTTAAAAGATAATCTTCATTCATTAATTGGCTCTCCATATATCCTGTCGGTCAAAACTTTAAAAAATCCATTGAAGCTTTTCAATTGAAACATCAGAACTTTTTGCCAGATAAGCACTTCTCGATTCATAAATTCCCCCTCAAAGCCAAAGTTGCAAGCTGATAATTTCAAGTCCCATCCCGCATTCCATCCTCTCCTCCCAACTCCTTCCTCCATGTATGCATTTCGTTAAATCCGGCCCTAAAGACATCCGCAGAAGCCGGCGTGACGTGCGGTTGCGTCACGGCTCACTATGCGGCGATGATGTCAACCTCTCTCTCTCTTTCTCCGCCGGCAGCCCGACCTAAAAACATTGACTCTCTCAACGGCGATGTGGCACAAGGCTATTTTTACCGCGCACACCACCATGGGTACACGAAGCCGGCTCGCCCTTTTTCATAAATCACCGGCCGGCGGAGGTTAGGTTCGAGGCTCTCGCGCGCGAATAGCAATGAACTCATCGCCGCGAGCTCGATCGAGTTGTGTTTGGCTTGATGGTTTTTGGGAAAAACGTGATGTCATACACCTGCTGACCGCTGATTTTTCGGCATCACAGAATCCCTGAGACCTGCTGCTTCTGCTAGGCGATAAAGTAGTTATCCTCATCCTTGTAAATAATTTATGCTTTTACGACCGGTGATGTCAACTCGTCGAATAACTCGGTGACATTTTCTTCTGAAAAAGTTTTCCCGCTCTTTCATCTCTATTTTCGAACGAAAATATTTTGATTTCACCTGACTTGTTAATCAATCGAAAGCTATTAAGCAAATAAGATTAGACCGATTGGTAATCGTCTCGATCAGATAAAGGCTTTTAAATCCACCACATATTTTTAGAAATTTTCTTGAAAAAGTATTGAGCCTTCCGCTTATTCTTGGAAGACGCGCGTATTTGTTTACCTTGCATTTATGCTGGCCGTGATGGACCTCGGTTTTTTCATTAGAGCAAACGGTCACGAATTTTCCGGAGCTCATGATTTTTTAGTACTCGAGCCAGAGGTTTTTGTAAACATTGGCGATATTTTCTTTTCGTCTGCTGAAATTCTTTTATTAATCTAGAAATTCTTTTGATAATGAGTTTATGTAAGATCGCGCATATTTTTTCAATTAAAACTTTCCAGTTATTCGAATTAAAACTAAAATTTATTGAAGCCATCTCTTGCTGCAAAATTTACTTGAATTTATCGGCACCATTAAACTTTATTTCAGCTCTGCTGATTTCAAACATCTTCATAAACCTTTTCATCCCAACATCTCAAAAAAAAAAAGAAAAAAAAACAGTTACTCGCCGACCTAGAATCCTACAACTTTACCATAAACATTCAACAACATTTATTCAATCCTATACCAGCCAAAAGCAGCGATGAACCTCGAGCATCAGCGGCGGCTAAGCGTTCGTCGTCGCTCGAAAATTTCACTCGTGGAATTCCCGAAAGCAGGTCGCCGTAACTGTATGCGCACCCACGTGAAAAAAAAAAGAAAAAACAAAACACGAGCGCACTTCCGCAGCGCGGAGAAAAGCATTGACACTCGATTTGTATAATGATGAAAATGCGGGAGCAACGCGCCTCGCGCGCGCGTGAATCCGATTGGAATTCAGTGGATATAGGAAGTGTCGCTGCTGTCGCTGAATTCCTAAGCGCGCGAGAGTCTTTCTCGCAATCGTCGCTCGCTTCTTGGAGTTCGGCGGACTGTTTTCGCTGGTACTGCGAGATTCTAGTGGAGAAAAATTGAAAAAGTCTTTCGGGTTTATTTCTTTTACTTTATGAAGAGTTCTTGTTGCACGTGGAATGTTAATTGCAAAGCACGAGGTTAAAAAGTAGCCTTTGTGAGAAATTTCTCCGTGATCTTAAAATATACTCTCCTTTTTCAGGAAAATTCTTTCGACGTGAATTAGATCTTACAGAGCCTCGAATGCATCGAGTCGTCGGTTTAATTTTAGAAAATGATAAGTCTCCGTGCAGCCTCGAGCTGCAAATTTCAAAATTAATCTCGCATTCGATAACCGAATTGGCACTGCAAAGACACTAAGCGAAGCTCCGACAGCGGCGATAACAACCTAAAACGACCGTCTCACAAAACTCGCTTTCCGACGTTAACAGTCTTTCCGTCCGTCGTTGAAAAGTCCCCAGGTTAACGACTCGCTCCCAAATAACCCAATCCGTCATCCGCGAGCGCAAAACTCGCGTCTTTCTCGAAAAAAAAAAAAGAAAAAAGGCGTCCAGTGAAGTCAGCGTCTATTTTCGCAGCCTCTGAAAATACCAGTCGGCCGATGCTCCGCTAATTAATAAAACGGCGACGTCGACATCTCCGAGCCGATTACGCAACGAATATACGCGCTTATCGTACGGAATAAACATTAGGGCGGCGATGTTGGACGCTGGTTTATTGGGCGGACTGACGTCAGCTGGCAGAGAGAGAGAGCCGCCCTTGGAACTTTGCGCGGTATCGCTTTCGAGCAGGTGGCGCACTCGAGAGGTTTCGTTGCGGCGAGAATTCGGGAATGATTTTTTAAGCGCTCGTGCTGTTCGGATGGTACGAAGGGAACATTCTTATTTTATTGGTGGTTATTTTACGGATAAAATAAGCGAAAAGTGTAAACGAGACGCTCCTTTCGGTTCCATGAAAGTATTAGGGTCCTTCACCTTCGAGTGGAGAGTCGTCTTAGCAGTTGCAACATCACTAAATTTGTAAAGCTTAAGAAATCTGGGCCCAATTTTAATAAACTGAGAAACGTGCTTCAGCTCTTCTTTTTGTAATTTCTCCATTTTATTGCCAGATCTGTCCTCGGGTTTAAAAACTTTCTTCAAGATGAGCACTCGGATCAGGAAGGTTCAGGTAGTCTAGATGGGTCTGCAAGACAGTTTCAGGCTAAAATCGTAAACACCTCCCTGCACCTGCGATTTATGCCTTTAACTACCCAAAATCACCCTTAACCTTAACAAAGCACCCATCCCCTGGGTTAATGTCTAGTTTATTTATAATAAAAGGGACGAGGGTACGCTTGAATTGCCTTTACTACGTAGTATTTACAATTCAAGGAAATCGTAGGTTTGGCGAGATGCTGATAAGATACGAACGGATTAAAACCTTGCTTTCATGAATTTCATTATCAAAGTGCGATGGATCGATAGCTAACGAAACTATAAAGTATTTCGCGTAAAAAAATCAGTAGATCGTATCAGACGCCTAATCAATCTCGTGATATTACATGTTTACACGTAACTTTGCTACACTTTGTTTGGACCGTAAGTTATAGGACTCTAAAACAAAGCAATGATCTCAACTTATGAATTTTAAAGCTCGATTCAATAACTTGCCAATCATAAAAATAGATTGACGAGCGAGTTTTTATTATTCGCACGCGCAAATCGAGACGCCAAGTTTTCAGGTCAATTATTTTCAGTAACGAACTGCATCATCGCCTCTTTTATTAGCTAGAGCTCAACCTTATCTCGTTTCGCGGCTGAAAATTTGTAAACAGAAGGTGAGACTCGGTATTTGTCGCTCGAGAGCCTCCGAGAAATTGGCAAATTAAAAGCAGACTTCGGGCCTTTTGAATCGTTTGAATTCCTGCAACTTCAATTATACATATATATATATGTATATCTTATCGCTCGTACAAACTATTCGCCAGAACCATCAGATGATAAACGGAGCGGCGTATCTTATCGCTGTAATGCGAGCCACGCCGTAACTTTGACTTTTACGGCTGTGCAAAAAAATTGAGAGCAAAATTTCGAACTGGCTTTCCAGCTCGTGTCTTTGCTTTTCAGCCTCGTATCAGCTTAATGAACTCGGCTGTTCGTTAATAACCCAACGAGAGGCAGCCAGCTTATTTTTCTCCAATCCTTCCTCAATTCCTACTCTTCGATCCACCGGCGTTAACACCCACAAACGTCCTCCAAACACTCCGTAGCGTCATCATCCCGTCGCGCAGCATCGTTTCCGTCACTCCTTCGATCGCGGCGTCTTCCCGAGCAATTTGCCGAGCGGCGAATCGCTTTAGCGGCGAGAGAATAATTCCCGGCTACGCTCGCCGACGACGGCATACAAACTCCCCCACTGCGCGCGCCGAGCGTCGAGTCCGTTTGCCGCGGGAGATCTTCGCGGCTGATTGTTTCCGATCGTTAGCGTTTTTAGCGCGCCGAGCTCGTATAATCCATGGCTTACGGTCGCTCTCGCGGGGGAGGACGACGTTTTTGCGATGAATTCGGGGGCAACGGCTGCGGGTGTTATCGATTTAAAAGGAGCGGAATGGAGTTTTAAAGTAAAAACACGTGGGAAAATGCGAACGGGACAATTGTTTGTCGACGGCCTCGTTTGTTTTCACCTCAACCTGACGTTTCGAGAGCAATTCTAATCTTATGGAACGAGAGCTCGGAAGTGTTTTGAGGTCACGAGCACTTAGGTTGCACTCGTAATTAGGAGATGCAACTCCCACTGTGTATATACCGATACGGAAACAGTCAACAGTAATTATCAAAATTCTCTTTGGCTCTTTTTCCAGTTTTTTTTTTTTTTTTTGTTTTTAGCAGCGCCAAGGTTTTTATGGTATCGATTAGAAAAATACAATAGCTCAGCCAGAGAGCCATTAGTCATCGAGGCAATTCCGCCGTCGAGCTTTTCGCGCGTCGCTCTCGACTAATTTATATACGCTGAAACGGCCTTTGTTATCCGCGCTTTCAATTTTCACCGCTCCGCCATCGCTTCCCGGCGGTTTCGCAACGGGCAGTAATTTTGGTTAGCGCATCTTTTACGGTCGACGTAAACAAATTTGAAATTTAAAAATGAGACCTTTCCAATTAATTACGTTTACCCGGCTTTAAAAAAGGTCTCCCGAAGCCGTGAGCAGAGAAAATATGCGAGGTCTTCCTCTGATTTCCGCCTGAGAACTAGAAATATTCGTAAAAATTCATATCGATAAACGGCCGAGCCAAGGCTGACGTTTGAAACCGAGACTAAATTATGCTTCTTTCCCGCGTTCCGTTCCCGTAACCGGTGAAATTATCATATCGTGATATAAATTTGAACGTTCAGGTAAAAAGCTTATCGAAACTCGGTAAAAATCAACTTAATTTTACAACTTTGCCTGATATCGGTTAGAAAATTTATGCGATCGAAATACGCCTATCGCTTCGAAACCTCATCCAGCAGATACATTATACTTAAATTTATCTCCGCCTCTATTTTCCCGATTAAACAGCCGCTAAATCCACATTACCAACCGAAGCTTTTAACCTCCAAAAAAAAACCAACGAAACGCGCGCCAAAAAGACACGGAGCACAGCCGCGATGTTATCCACCCCACGCAGGTCCGCGACGCGGTCGGGCCTTAAATCGAGCGGCTCTCGGAGCGCGGCGGGGGAGGGAAAAAGCGAGCAGGAACGAGCGGCGCGCGCGCGCGAAATAAAATTCTCGATGTGGGTCGTCGGCGCCGAAATAGAACGCGAGCACGCGAGCCGTCCTCCGGCGATCCTTGCCTTTTGCCGAGATGGGGGGAAAACTTTGATATTATTCTGGTTGGCAAGGACGATAAAAAGGAGGACGGGGAAGGATAACGCAAGTTTTTTTTCTTATTTTGAGTAGTATTAAAGTTTGTTTTATTATTGATTAGATCATAAAAGGAGATGACGTTATTATTATTTTTTTTTTAATTTCGAATAGAACGATTTTTTTCGATTTCGAATGAGCAGCACGAACGGGAATTTCCGTAAGCGAGAATTTTCGTTACCGCGTTCAGTGGGTTAACGAGCTCGATCTATTTCCGTGGCCCCCTGTGTCTTTCCCGTCTACTTTCCGTCAAAACAATGTAAACCGGCCGAATCGTCCCTCGGTGTTCCTCGCTTTCCGCGCCCCCCTATTCCTAGCGGATGATCTCAGACTCGACGAAAAAGCGCGTGAAAAGTCCCCCTCTCTCGAATAGTGGGCCAAGGATAACCTGCACGCTCGGCGATCCTGGGAGACGCGCGGGGACTCCTTGAGAGTTAGGCGCCTTTTACGGGCTCCTTGAATCACTCGGGGGGAACTCGCTCGTTTAGGACAATAAGAGCGCGCCGGCGATTGTGTGTCTCTCTGCGTGCCTAGGACGCGTTTCGCATTCGGACGCGGGGCTCGACTGGGTAATCGCTGTTTTGAGAAATGTGGAATTGATATAGGCCGCGAGCGGAAGGGAGATAGGAAGGTGAATAAATTCAAGGTAAATAGAAGGGGAGTTCGAAATTTTATGTTAAATATAAAGATGGAATCGTCATCGTGCAACGAGTTAGTTAACATTTCTTTAAAAACAATTGAAAAAAGAAATATCATCATTTACGTTTTCAAAAAACGAGTAACCTTTGCCGCGGACTCGGCCGCTCAAAGGAACGAGCCGCCTCGAAACGAGCTCTTCCCCCGGCGCAATAATTACATCGAGCGCGCGATTAAAATAGCGAGTCGATCCCCAGTCATCTACGTAACTACCTGCTCCGTAAACTGCCTCCGTAAATCGCCTTTTCCGCGATCGATACACGCCGCGATAATCGACGAGATCGAAAACTCGGCGGGCTTCTGCCCTCGGCCGCGCCTCGAGCCCGCGGAGCGTGAAGAGTGTTTTAACGAGCGCGCGCGTACGTAAGGGCCAGCTGCGGAGAAAGGGCGCCGGCCGCGTTTTCGGCGCTGACTCAGAACCGCGACGGGAGAGGAGGTGGAAGGCGTGCGGACTCGCGAGCCGGCTTTGAACTCTCGAGTCGAAGGGAACGGAAAGAGAGAGAGAGAGGCGCTTTGGTGGGGAGGGATTCGAGTTTTCATTCGCTTGAGAGAAATGATGATCGATTTTTAATGAAATTCGTGGCTTTTAATTGGTGGCGAAGTTCATCTTATAAAAACAGTAAAGATTTTTACGAGTACAGTTTTTTGTACAAAATCTGCTGCTGATTTGACCTATTTCGAGTTTACGCTCGAGTTTATGTACGTAAGCATCGTAAGTAGAAGTTATGTAGGAGTACTTCCGGTAAGGCGTCGGAAGGCAGACGTTTGAGGCCATCGCTGATGCCGCTTTTACTTTCGCTTTATGTTCGCGTTTAAGAGCGGCTCCGCTTTTTATCTTCGAGGAGATCCTTTCTCGAGTGCTCGAAAACTAATTGCCGTACAATTTCTTTCGAGCACTTTTCATCTCAAAGTGTCGGATAATAATTGCAAAAGGACTTATTTTTCGCAGTTCCCATTAGAAGTCAGCCGCAAACTTGCTTGTTTAGTCCGTAAGGTCGTTCGGCATGATAACATAGCTATGATGTCAGGTTTTTAGAAGGCTCGCGTCATAATCCTAGACTTTTTAGCGCCACGCTGTTCTGTTTACCCAGTCAGGCACGCCAAAACATTGAGCAACTCTTGTACTTTTAGTGCGAAAAATTAGCATCCTTCGCTCAATTAAATTATATATTTATAAGTATACATATTTATTGAGCAGACAATTTACAAAAGTAAATCCACAGAGGTAAAGTAGATTTACCTGTTCATAGGCTGTGTTTTAAACAAAATTTACCTCGATCCATAACACGAACACCACAGATCGATTCTCCTTTCCTTTTTTCAAAGAAAACGATCGCTTTTTCTTTTCTCCAAAGGCCACGGAAAACAAAATTCAGCGCCGCAGGCAACCCATTTTCCCGGCGCATCCGACAAAGCTACTCGTGGCAATTGGCCGCCTTTCGTTTTTTGTTTCATTTAACGAGGCCGCATCGATCCTCCCCGCCAGAGGCCTCGTGCCTCTGCGATAAGTGAATTAATCCGCTCGGCGCTTTAAGCCCGGAAGCGGGAAGGAGGAAGGACGTTTGAATAGAGATTTCAGGCCGATTGCCGTCTGGAAGAAGACGCTAACAATATCTGTTCTTTTAAATGCTACAGGCCTTGCGGTTTTATATAGGCGCTTGAGATGTTTACCGATTTCAGTACTCGAGAACGGAGCGATGTTAGCTGATGTAACTGACGTAATAATCACTAAGGCTTGTAGGCTTTCTTCATTATAAAGAAGAATAATTTGTTTAAGGAAATTTATTGCTTTAGATTAATTGGTTTGCAATCTTTAGTTTTAAGTAAATTTACCTAATGAATCCTTATCAGAAAAATTTTACTTGATTAGTCAAGCCTTTACTTCGAACAACTTTTGTTTGTTTAAAGAATAGCTTGACTTTACAAACTTTTTACATTTCGTAAATATTGAATGAAAAGTTAAACAAAAACAAATGAATTTACCAAAACATTGTAGTACATAATAAAAACAAAACATAAACCCTGTTTTTTAACCTTCCAACGTTTAATTTCCAGGCTAGAAAAGAAGTCAAAGGACTACCAGATAGCGGAACGCAACCTGCTGCTGTACGAGACGCGTTGCGGCGAGCTGCAATCGCAGTATAACCAATCGCAGGCCGAGCGTAAAAAGCTGGCGGAGCGCGAGCGAGAGCTCGAGAAGGAGATCGAACGGCTCACTGCCCTCTACGACGACACGCGCAAGCACCTCGAGGAAGAGACCCTCCAGCGCATCGATCTCGAGAACCACATCCAGAGTCTCAAGGAGGACATTAGCTTCAAGGACCAGGTCTACCAGCAGGAGCTCACCGAGACTCGTTCAAGGCGCCAGGTATTGAATCTTAGTACTGATATTTGTGTACAAATCTTTGTAAAGGGCAATAAAGACAAATAAAACTATACTTTACCAAATTCGTAACAATCTAATAATTTTCTTCTTTAATTGCAGATTGAGATCTCAGAAATCGATGGTCGTCTCGCAGAACAATATGAAGCCAAGCTGCAGCAGTCCCTGCAGGAACTTCGAGATCAGTATGAGGCGCAAATGCGTGCCAATCGCGAGGAGATCGAGATGCTGTATGAGAACAAGATCAAGAACCTCACCTCTGCCGCGCAGCGCAATAGCGGCGCCACGACCCTCGCCGTCGAGGAGCTCTCCAGGACGCGCACCAGAATCGAGGGGCTTAACCAGAGAATTAGCGAGCTCGAGAACGCCAATAACTCTCTCAATGCTAGAATTAGGTGAGAAAACGTTTTTTGTTTTCAATTGGAATCCACTTGCTTCTCTTAGAAAATTTTTGTGTTACAAGAATCGAAAGTCGTTTCAAAATAATAAACTTTGACTTTATATAAAAAAAGAATCGTTCGTGGTTTATGATGTAAAAGTTCAAAGTATACAACGTTAAACTTCTGAAAGCTTTCGTAATTTTTATCGTATTTAAAAAGATTAAGACAACAGAATTTGCATTTCATCACGTGTTTACTTAGTAAGCGAAAAAGAATTTTTAATACTAGATATAACAGCAAAAAATATATAAATTAAAAAATTTACATTGATTTTATGAAATGATATTTTTTTTTAGATATTTGGTAGACTCAAGAAAAAATTGAATAATTTTCCTATAAAATAAGTGATTCAAAATAGTTTTTAAAAATAAATCTCTTGTTCATTGTTGCTCAGGGAATTGGAGAATTTGCGAGAGAGTGAAAGAGCACGGCATACTGAAAACTTGGCCGCGTTGGAGGCGGAATTGGCACGGATGCGCGACGAGATGGCACAGCAGCTACAAGAATACCAAGACCTTATGGACATCAGGGTTGCTTTGGATCTCGAGATCGCAGCTTACAGAAAGCTTCTGGAGTCTGAGGAGGCCAGGTAATTTAGACATTTTCAATCAAACATTCGATTTCCTCAAGAGATATATATTTAATATTGAATTATTTTTTAACAGGCTGAACATAACGCCAATCCAAAGCCCGAACGTGTCGGTCTCGGGTGGTCGATCAACTCCATCAAGACAAACACCAGTCAGAGGTGGAAAAAGGAAACGTACTCTCCTTGAGGAGTCCGAAGAGCGTAGCACTAGTGACTACAGTGTCACGGGATCAGCTAGAGGAGATGTTGAAATCACTGAAGCCGAGCCATCAGGCCGTTATGTCAAGTTGACGAACAAGGGCAGCAAAGTGAGTCGAATTACGCGAAATTTCTTCAGCTCGCGTTAACTCTTTTCCTTTCGCTTCTTTTTCTCAAAAATGCAGTTTCCTTTGTTTCATTCTTATCACTTATAAATTAAATAGTTACTATTTCTGATAATGTAGTTTTATTGTTGATTGCTTAAGAAGTAGTTGAAATGTAATCTCGTTTATTAAATTACACGATATAGATCTGTTAATTAGAAATTTTATAAAAGTTTTTTTCTGTTCATTCACGTTAATCAATGAAATGTGTTTGTATTGAGATAAATCAAAATGTATTAAAAGAAAATACTTTTAGATAGTATTTTATAAAAGTTAATAAACACTATTTATATTAAGTATGAACATTATTATTTATAAGTTATAACCTGGTCCTTTTGCGTTTTAATACTAAAAACTAAATACAATGAAAGAAACCATTAATATCTCAACAAAACTGTTTTTTATTCAGGAAATGTCTTTGAGCGGATGGCAAATTATTCGCAAAGCTGGTACCCTGGAAACGGTCTTCAAATTTCATAGGACTGCTAAGATCGATGCTGGTGCCACAGTTAATGTTTGGTCTGCTGACATTGGTGCTACTCATGAACCACCTTCGAATCTTGTCATGAAGGGTCAAAAGTGGTTTATTGGTGACAATATGACGACTACCCTTCTTAATAACGAAGGAGAAGTGAGTATTTTTGCACTAAGAGAAGCTTTTTTCACTTTTTAACAATTCAGAAAAATTAAAATGTAAAAAATGTTTTTAGGAAATGGCAACATCAGAGCGAAAAAGGCAACAACTATCCACATCTGTTTCGAGACACAGAGAAAATATGTTCAGATTACCAGAAGAACTTCACCATCAGCAGGTAAGCTTTATTATTTGAAATGCTTTTCAAGAAGTAGAGTTTGAAACTGGTGCCTGACAAAAAGTTTTGGTGATTGAACTAACCTGTAGATAAAAGTCGTGAAAGAGTACTATTGTAAATATGTAAGAAGAGTAATAATTTGGAAATATCGAAACTATTAACAGTAGTAGTATTATTAGTCACTTTTTCTTGTAATTGTCTTGCACCAAAATTCTCGTCTATATAAAAAAATCTTGATAACTGAAAGAAAATGTGAAAATTTTATAAAGGAGGTAGGTAAATTCACACTGTTCAATTTTGTTTCATAGAGAAGAACTTTTTTCTTCAACCCATTTTAAGTGCGAGGGCACACAGCTCTGATGGGCAAATCAACGTAAGTTGTGCACAATATTTAAACTGATATAGCTGTCATAAACAAAATAAAATGTATATTAATATAATTATCGCCATTCTGCCCTCTTACTACACTTAAGGTTTATTTGGCTTCTATTATTTGACACAAAATTTTATGTTTGCTCAGGATTTCATGCTTATTTTAACCTGACTTGTTGTAACTTTAGTTTTGGTTGTCAGCACATGAAGAATAAATATTAATTCCTTGGGAAAAGAACTAAAAGAATGTTCGGTTATAAGCATTAAGTAATCATTGGTGTAAAAGACTTAAATATTATTTTCTATTTCTTTTATTTAATATCTGGCATTGTTACGCAAAAAATGGATCAGAGCTGTCTGTCTTTACAATCCCTTGCTTCATTGCTAACAATCCTATTTTACAGACGATTATGGATCACCAAGGTGTAACAGTAGATTTAAGCTTAATTAGGGATAACGCTTCAATTAGTTAAAAATTTAAGACTAACTTATCTTTAAAATGTGTTTAATAATTTAAATTTATTTATGTATAAAATGAAACATGCTAAAGTTCACGATTTTGTTTGTTTTAGGGAGATCCAAAGGGCGAAGAACGCTGCCTCGTTATGTGAACTTAATCAAGATAATTATTTAAGAAAAAATTAATGTTTAAAAAGTAAAAGATTTTTCCTACATAAGCTTACAAAGGTATAGACATTTTATGCTGCGTGAATTCATTGAAAGGAACGGCACAGAATGTTGACAATTAAAGTAGACGAAGAAAGAGAAAGCAGAATTTCAAAACGTTAATATGTCAGAGAACTTTAAAAACGATAATCTTCTGTTTACGATTTCTAGTTTATTGCAACCATACGAACTAGAAACCGTAATTATAAGATCATTTTCAATGTTCTCCATCGTTAAGTTAAATCGATTGTGTCGCGTGACTATTTTATTCGATAAAGCGCTTAACTGAGTAGAGTGAAGGAGTGAGCTTCCGAAGATTTTTGTTCAGTCTATTCTGTCTTAATAACACATATGTATTGCAGCTTGCAATTGAGGGTATTATATTTTTTAAGTATGTACCTTGGATCTGTGTCCTACCAAGACAACAATTAACAATTGTACGTTAAAATATATCTATCATCGAAGCTTCATTATAATAAGTTGAATATCTCTACTGCCTTTAAATCTTTTCATTTGTATTTTTAATTTAATAATGCTTCTAAACTTGAGTCTCGAAAAAAAAAATAATCTAAATTAATCGTTTAAGTTATGTTTTGACGATTGATAGAATCGTGTATAAAAAAGTTTATAAGTACAACTGAGAAGGCGTCAAATATATGCATTTACTTTACCACTCGCCTTATAATGTATAGAAATCCAATAAATGCATAATGAAACGGGATATTTTTTACTGTACTCGAGTCTATATTTCTAACATTTATAAATATTAGAGAAGAAAGATATTATTCTAATAAAAAAAATATGGAAAGAGATAAAAAAAAGAAAAAAGATAAGACCGATTTTTCCATTATTAATGATAGTTAACTAATATCTCGTTTAATTCGTTAATGTGTGCGTTAGCGAAACAAGCACAACAGCTTAAGTTAGTCGTTAAAATAAATAAGTTTTATCTTCCTTGTGTCATTCGGACTTTCTAATTGATTTATATATGTACTATTAGTAGTAATAAGGTGACTGTTTTTTCTTGTTTGATAGCAGTACATCACACCTGCAGTTATAGTCTAGAGATTTTTATAACAATTAAACGCCTTTATATTTTTCGGACGAACATATGTAAAGAGCACTGCAATTTTGTATACAGCAAGTTGTGTGTAATAAAAATTATATGAATTTGACAAAATATTTCACAGAATGCATTTTTTAATAACTTTAATATATTTTATTATGATTTATTGTTTAGTTTTAAATCAATCAATATTGGTAAGTATCAATATCAATAAATAAAAGCATTAAAATGTTTAAGATTCAATCAAAATAACAAACAATCCAATGATGAATTGCGAAAATAACAGCTTCTAATTATTCATTAAAAACAGGATAAAACTACAATATGCAAATTTCGTGAAATATAAAGAAACGTTTTAGAAACCAATGCTTGCAAAACTTACGGGAATCGTTGAATTATGCAGCTGCAAAATGTTTATGTACCTACTCGACCTTGGCCACAAAAAAGATTAGTAATCTGATTGCGCAGTAGTATATTCAAAGAAAGAAGAAAAAAACGGTTGATTAAGACTAACTAAACTAAATCAAAGCTGATAACGCCCAGACAAAATTAAGAAAGTAAATTTCATTTTGAGAAATATCACAATTTAAACATTTTTTAAATAATATCAAATTTAATTTTATAAGATTAAAATCGCTGTGATTAAGTGGAAGGAGAAAGGATTGCAAAGAATTTATGAATAAAACAACGAAATATAAAAACCAAGTAAAATGTATTCTATGGGCAACATCATAATAATCATATATCATTATGCTGATACACTGAAATATTAGCCACAATAGTCGCGTGTGTGTATTTTCTTGTGTACGTGTACTTTGTGTGTTTACAAGTTTCGCCGCACATAATTTCCTCTTTTTCCCTTCTCTTGACATCTTCATCATCACCTTCTCTACACACCGTCAATTTTTTTTTTCCTTATTGTGATGTTTGCACAGAGGCATTTTATATATTCTCCGACGCTCGCGAGAAACGACAAAAAAACATGAAGACTAAAAACTCTTACACTCTTACTGACCGACATTATATTAACATAATATATAGGCGACAATGACTATGCAATCGTACAGATCAATTATAATAATCATTAAAATATAATATATATCAATAATAAAATAATGACGATAGCAATAATTATTTATAATGTAAATATAGGTAATGAATAGTGACGTAATAACAATCATTCAGTAATATGGAGCACCAAAAAATGAGATACGTACAATGAATGACACAATTCTCCTCTCTCGCTCCTTTCTCTCGTGTCCTTCGTTTTCACAACGTCGTTATTACAGTATTGTTTAGTTTATATTTAATATTATGTGTATGTAAAGTAAGACGGAGCTTCGCATTTGGTTTATTTGCGCGCGTTACATCGTTATCATCGTTATTACATCGTGTGTGCATATTGGTTGGTTCTTCTAGGCGCGAATCGTCCCTGAAAATCCCTCTGAAAAAAAAAACAGATGGGAAGAGAAAAATCGATGAATTATTACACGTAATCAACAGTGTAATGTATGTACACAAACGGATTCCCAGGGAAGAAGCTCCTGGAGAACAGAAACAAACGTATAACATTATATATTCGTTTGACCGGGCGGAGGTCCAAGTTTATGTATACAATATGCTTTTTAACGATTATTACGTAAGGAGATACTTCTGCTTTTTTTGTGCTCTTACGTGTATTTGCTTTCTTCTTCATCTGTGTGTGTACTTTTGTGTGCAAAAAAGTAAAAGTAATGATTCTTCATGTACGTATATTCGTCAGCCGTCGACTAAAATGTAAAAATGGTTTTGGTGCGCGCGTTTTCTGCTATGATATATCTTTATAAAACGCAAATCTTTAATTAGTCTGTTACAATGGCACTATATGAGTTACTTTCCTGTTCTGCTATTTCTCCTTCCTCGCTAAAGTTTCTGCTACAAGGACTTGTTTCTTCTCTGTTTAATGCACGGCTACAGTTTCTGTTACATAATGCGTTATATGCTTCACTTCTCGTTCTCTCGCTCTCTTTCTCTCTCTCTCACTACGGAATCATTATCGACATCTCCACGAGTATGAACATTTGAAAGAAACGCAAATTTATAGAGTGTAGAGTTTTAAGTAAGCTTGTAGTTAAGCAAAGAAAGAGTACTCGTGGAAATTGCCGTTCTGTACAAATAGTATTAAGCTCGAAGGAGACGGAAATCGAAGGAAAGCTTCGCTTTTACAAAAGGACGATATCCTTAGTCTGGTATACAAATCAATGATTGAACTCTTATGACGACGTGCTATTACAATTTTATACAAGTTTGTGAATTCTATCTTCACCGGATATGTCTGAAAGAGTTTTTCATCTTAGAAATGACGTATTTTTTCGTATTTATCACTGGGTCGAGGAATCTCGAGACAATTAAAAAACGTTTTCTTTAAAAAGTGTCCTAATTAAAGCAATAATAGACGTTTTTCGTTAAAAAAATAAATAACCTTTCGAAATAAAGCTTCTCTCATACCAAGAATAAAATTTCAACTCATTTATCATCGTATATAAATATAAGCTTTCTTTACTCGTTAAACATTAAACAGACAACATTTGTGGCTAGTACATTGACAATTTTTAGTTTATCTAGAATTGTTAAGCGTGACGTTTTTATCACTACTGTGCAATATCAGCATTTTCACCGGGTTTCGCTTCTCTCAAAAAGGAACTCAAAATAAACTTCCTTTTCCAAAAGATGGTCTGTTCAATTCGTTTGCATTTGTTATTACAGATTTGAAATCACGTCTGCTTCATTGAGAAATTGTTAATTCAAGGCTACAGATTTATTTATGTATGCAATTTCCATTTCAACAGATAAATCAAAGCTTTCACTAGCTAATAAAAGCGTTGCGTTTGGAGTGTAAAAAATTTTTTATGTTTTTTTAACCGCAAAAAGATCGTTTTATTGCACTTTAAGTTTCATTAGAGTTAATTTTGTTCTAGTTAGTGCAGCCTTGCTTTTTTAAATAATTTTTTTTTCGAAATAACTGCATATAAAAATAGAAATCTTTTCAATATGAAAATTAAACAAGCAGTTATTTATAGGTATTGAAAAACATACATAAAACAATTATTACACAAGAACGTTTTTTTTAAAGCAAAGCTTCAAGTTTTTACAATAAACTTTTTCTAAAATGAAAGCAGAAGCGCAAAAACATTGAAACTTTTTCTCAATGAACGTCGTTTTTATCAAGCGGCAGATGTGATTTACCAGCGCGCAATTTTATCTTTAAAAAATTTGAGCGAAAAATTGCGATACCTCTCTCAGCGATTCTCTCTTAAAAAAGAAGCAGGTACGAATTTGAGCTTACAAGTTTTTTCACAAAGGAAAGGTAAAGTTTCCTGTCGGTACGTACAACCGCTTAATTTGTCTTGTCAATATCGCATAATAATCCTATAGGTATACAATCATAGTTTGTGTTCCTTTTTTCATATTAAAAATATATAGGTACATTAAAATTGTGTGTTTTCCGTGATCGTGTATGTACATGCCATATATATAACGTTATTACATTCAACAAATTTGTGTCCTACTATAGTTTGTATTTATTTCATCGCCATAGGTATACAACTCTTGCTTGCGCTGTATACATGCAACAACACAACCGTCGCCTAATAATTAGGGTAAAGACACCTGAGCTTCTCGTTTCTCTGCCGCCTCACCCTCGCAATTGTCGAATCGCAGTAGTATTTTATTATGTATACGTATGATGTCCTTAAAATCTATAGTCTGATACATCGTGGATCAAAAGAACAGAGGGAAATAAAGTTCATTGCTTCTGAATTTTACAAATGACATTAAGTCGATAAGCAATTAACGCAATGACAAAATCATAAGATGGCAATTGGGCAGTTTCACGATCAATTTTTATGGCTTTTTGGCTGAGAGCCATGAAATTACCCAATTTTTGCGGAGGACACTGGTTCTGAACGATAATTTATCGCTAATTGCGCGCTAAATAGATTCTGTTAAATTTTAAGCAACAATTTTTAAAAGCTTTACAGACAACTCTAGAAGTTGGGAACAAATGCAAATCCAAGTCCTAATAAGAACGCCGTATTTTCGCCGTAAACTCAAAGACTCCCTTCGATTTTTCTCGTCGAACAACATTTGTTTCACAATCGCATCAAACGCTATTCAACGCTGAAAATTAATACGAGTGACTTGGAGTGCGGCTGTAGACACGACGCCATACGAACAAAGAGAAAACACAGACATTCTCTTTTATCTCCTCTACCTTTCTCAGCAATATACACAAGCAAAACGCAAACAATTCGAATAACAATGCGTGTTGCGTCTGTATGTTTGTATGTGTATGTGTAAGTGTGTGTGTGTGTGTGTGTGTGTGTTACGAGTGTATGTGCACCACCGGAGACGGACAAAATAGCAGCTCGATTGCATCTCGCCCGAACTTTTTAAAGCTCATTTTAGTCGAAAGTCGACAACCTCTCTCGTATTATCCTTAAGAAAATACGAAAAAAACACTTTCAAAGATTTTTAAATTTTCTTTATTAAACAACATTCATTTTTTTCATTTCTGATTTCTAAATATAATATCGCGTTATACATGCTATATATAGTTTTTCTTTTATTAAATTACAATTAAAAAAAGAGAAGTCATATCTTTAAAAACAAGACTCGATTTTACATGACTAAAAAAACGCATCGTCGTCGAAAAAACAACAACTCGATAAATAAGCTTTTTTGCGATAATTATTAAAACTTCATATGCGTAACGATGGCAGCTTTGTCCGGCTCCGCTGAACCCTTCACTTTTTTGTTTTTAAACTTTCTAGAGTAAACATCGAGTGGTCCATTTATCCTGATCGACTTTCTATCGACATATTTTTACACTTTTGTTTTTTTTTAGTTTATAATTAATCACACTGGCTTGGACAGAGTAAATTTTTTTTATTCCTTACGCCGCACTTTTTGTTAGTTTGTGTTTTATACGTTTTTTATACAAAAAAAGATCAGGATCGAAATGTTCGTTTTCGCCATTTTCCCTTCTTTTCGTCGCGAACGAGGAATATAGATTAATATCCAAGTGAATGAAAATATTCACAACAAATTTTGCGTCGATAAGAAAATTTCGTACAACTAGAGGAGGCATATATTTCTCAATCTTCTTCGCTTTTTCGCTCTTTCAATACATTAAATATCATATCATCTTTATGAAAAATAACAACTTCTTTATACTTTTTTTGTTTAATAAAAAGTGTGTTGGCTAAGAGATTGCACTTTGTGATCATCTTAAAAACTGGAGATTATATAATATACGTACATATATATTTATATTCATATACATAACGGCGAATATTCGTGTTGCTTTCTCTCTATATCAAACACACCGATATAAAGAAAAAATGTTCCCTCGAAAATAACTGCCGAGTCTTGCGACAACACATCGAATGTTTATCAATGATTTCAAATTTAACATCTCATCAATATGTTTAATAAAATTAGCACTCGATGCACCTCGCGAAACTCCTTCACAGGGTTTGAAAAGATGAAAAACAAAAAGGTCGACGTCTTCGAACATGCCTATGTAGTATGTTTTACGCATACTTTCTCGGTTCTATATCATCAAAAAATCGATCTCTCGCTCTTTCACGCACGCTTACACGATAGTTTAAATGACAGGAGGGCCACAAATGGTGCCAGGCACTATTTATTCAAAATACCTGTGTACTCCATTAAGATTATACAGTTAAATTACATTTATGTACTTGTTTTACTTTTATTCATTTTTTTGTCGTTTACCTCATTTAAATTTAATCCTTTTTGTAGTTAAATAGCATTTTTACTCATTCGTCGATTAATTATTCACACGAGAGCAATTCTCACGAGGATATGTCTTCCGAGATAACGATAAGGATTATTAAGGCATAGAATTCAAGGCTCCAGAGAGAATCCCGGCACGTTAAATGCGTCCCGTTGTTTCATTAAATATATATAAGTATATATTTTACTCTACATTTCTTTACAAAGACTTCGCGTGTGTTTCTTCCACTTTGCAATTCACCTCCTCGTTCTCTCTTTATTCTATCCAAGTCACAATAATGGTTCGCGTTTTATTTTTTGCCTCGACCACGATCACGTTTTTCTCATTCGTTGCACGTTGTACACGACACAGATGCAAATATACAATTGTTATTCATTTGTTTATGTATAAATATATATATTATGTATAAGATGCAACGTTCAACGTATTTGCTGTCACGTCACCGTACACGTAATATTAAATATCGCGTGTTAAAAAAGACAAAACGGGTTTGGTGGTCGAGCCGTACGAGATAAAATTGATATCGCAGACACTTAAAGAGTAGCTTCTTAACTTTAGTGAACGCATCTTCTCAATCTCAACACAATCTTTCGACAATGAAGATATTCGCGTTGCATGAAAAAATTTACGCGGTATATACAAACTTGAAAATTTTGTTTACAATTGTTTTTCAGTATTTTTTTAAAACGCGAGAATCGCTCAAATTTTTTTTAGAAAAATTTTCTTTACATCTTTAGTATAATAGCCAATGTATGGAAAAATTGGTCATTTTCCATTTCACGTTCGCAATTTTCACAGACATCTAGAAACCGACACATACTTGTGAGACGAGCCCTCGTCAAATGTTTAATTTTTTTTTTTTCATTACTTTAGGCATTAAAAGGGTTTCAATATAATCTTCGTATGGGTTGTATTACTTTTTCATCGCTCTTCATCTTTAATATCAAATGTGCAAAATACTCGTGAAAAATGTATGCAGTCAGACCTTTCAGCTTACTATGAATCGATTTTCAACCAACATAGTTGACGACTTTTCATTCAATATAAGTAGAACTGTACTTTTTCTATTCCAAACTTGCTTTTCCTCAATAAACAGGCAACCTGAGGAGTTTGACTGCACAATGTAGTCATTTAGATCTATTTTTCAATATATGAGTTCGTGTGTGTGTAAATTTGTTCATTAAAACAATGCTATACATCATACGCCTAACTATCTACCTAATAGTATTTCTTTTTTATAATATATATTTATATATATATAATATATTAATTTCGAATCTTGTTCTCATATAATATGAATAATTTGAGTACAGTGGCCGACTTTCAAGCATTTATCAGCAAGCATAGACCGTTAATGCAACTCACTAAAATAAAAAAAAAGAATCGACATCTTCATTGCTATCATCGCACATGTAATTGTGTGAGATCCTCGGTGTTTCTTACGCGAAGCGACAAATTTTTGAAATTACAAACGCAAATGTAAAATCAATGTAGATTTCTCTTTGTTAATTCTTAAAAAAAAAAGAAAAAGAAGCTAAAAATGATCGATTAGTTGTATAATAAACGTATATTATAGTAATCGTTCATTAATTAAGAAGAACAAATAAAAAGACACGACTTAAATGACTAGATCGAGTACGCACAAATGTTGATATCCGTTCGAATGGCAAATCAAAGGGGTATTAAAATAAAAAGTAAGAAAGAAAAATAAAAGAGGTGTGTCGGTTGTGTAGATGCAAGTATGTATAACGCCTGTAGTTCATATTAACGGATTATGCTGCTCTTAGACCACCATACCAAGTACAACAAACACAACAATCGCGCGGTAAGTGCGTGCACGTCCGATTTGCTTGCTTTTCCCATCGCGAATTTCATGAATTACGAAAAGAAAGTCTGACTTCTTGCCTACGCACAGTGAACATGATTTTCTTTAATCTTTTTGTGCATTGTCCCTTAGTGTAACACTTTGTTTTAAAGCCATTCGTTCCGCGACGATACGGTACGTTTTTAGTAAAATTTCATTAAAACTCTCAGCTCTCGAGCTTTGTGTTACAAATTCATCGTCTTCGTCATAATCGTCATTGCACTCGGAGTGATCGTAGGGCCACGTAGTCGGTCGAAATCATCATCCTTCCCCCGACTCTCGTGACATATATACAAACAACACCTCTTATTTATATACATGAAAATATATATATAACATATCCATCGTGTATATATATAATATTTATATATTATATATATTTATATAAAGTTTCAACATTATGGCACCACATTATATCATGATCAAGATCATCATCATTATCAAATAAACGTTACTCTTTCTCTCTCTCTTTCTCTCGGTTAGTTTAATGCGCGACTGCTCGCTCGAAAATATATATAACAGATTTGTCTTGCTCTGTCGCTGGCTGAGAAAAGGCGGCGGCCAAAAAGAGAAAGAGAGAAAAGGACGCAGAAATAATGAAGAAAAAAAAGAAGGAAAGCCCGAGTCTCTCTTTCTCTCGGCTGCTTCTTCTCCGAGTTTCTTCTCTCTTGCAAAAAAGGGGGGAGAGGAGGACGCACATGTGCTCTTTTCTCTGTCTCCCTCTCTCTCTTTCTCTCCCGTTCACTCTTCGTCTCTTTCTGTCTGGCGATTTTTCTCTCACATCCCGTGTCAGATGTAACGCGCTCGCTCGCGTCGTCGCTGGCTCGAGGGCTGCTGCATTAGCATCGACATCATCGTCGCGATTGGCCTCGCCGAGGAGGCACCGGCGTAAGTCGACTCTTGCTGCTGCGGCTGCTGGTCGATGAAGCCAGCACTTAATCGGCCGCCGTTCGAGCTTGACGACGCGGCTGGCAATGAGAGTACATATCTACGCAAACAAATGTTTGTTTTATTGCATAATTATAGTATTAAAACGCACGGTTACAAGCTGGGATGATTTTCTTTTTCTTCTCTAATTTGACGAATTGATTTGCGAGACGCTAAATAAAAGAAAGTAGCGCACCATTAAGTCGCCCAGCCCTCGCTGATCCTCGAGCGCTTCATGAGCGGTCCGTTCTCGTAGTCGCTGCCGCTGCCTGGATTGCCGGGTCCGTGGCTGGTGCGCATGTCGCCGACGACGACGCCGCCGCCCCCGCCACCCCCGGCGCCCTGGGGCCCGGGCGACGGTAGATTCGTCGGGGTGATGCTGCCCGAGTGCGACGGCGGAGGATTACTGCCCGGCCTGCTCACCGAGACCAGGTTCAGCGTCTGCGGCCCGCCGTGCTGTTGCTGCTGCTGCTGCTGCTGCTGACCGACGTGGTGCGGAGGCGGAGGCGGCTGCGGCCCGCCCGACGACGACGGCCCGCCTACGTTTAGATTCGTGTGACCTGCGGAGAGAGGATTCTTGTATGCTAAACTACATTTTTCGCGGAATTATTTGATTTCGTTTCAGTTGATCTTGGACTCTCGCTGAGGAATATCAGCTTTGTTTAAAAATTATCGGACGATTTATTAAAATGTTTACTAAGATAAGGTTTTTCACGAGAGGCTACAAAAAAAAATTCACAACAAAGACCAGACACAGGCGGAAAGAAGTACCGAAATACCAGCTCCTCAATCATCGAGCATATCCGACGCTTTTACCTCTAAAATCCAGTTTTCGCTAAATTCTCAACCACAATGTACAAAGGCCCAAAGCCATCAACCGTCAACCTCGACGAGATATTAAAAGAGCAAAATACTTACCAGGAAGATGAAGGCTACTCGTATTGCTGGGTCCGCTGACGGCGCCGTTCGTGCCGGCGTTGTTGGCGTGCGGATCTCGCGGCGGGCTGATCGGCTCGCTCTTGATTTTCACGGGGATCGGTGATGTCGACGGCGGCGGCGTACTGCTCGACACCGCCAGGTGAGGAGGAAGACTGCTGAAATCCCAATTAAGGGTGCCGAGTTAGCTTTGAGCACCCTTACTTCAACTTCGCTCTTTTTTTCAGATTTTTTATTTATTCTTTTCGACAATATTCAGCCTTCTAGAAGTCGGTAACTCTGAGATTTTACTTTTAATTTATAATTATTGTGCTTCTGGGTTTACAAGAAATGTCATTTTTGTCGACGTTTACACTGATGGAACATCTTTTTTTTTAATA
Organism: Ormyrus labotus; assembly: GCA_035582975.1. NCBI lineage: Eukaryota > Metazoa > Arthropoda > Insecta > Hymenoptera > Ormyridae > Ormyrus > Ormyrus labotus. Next base: position 8,608,491 of record JAWWEO010000021.1, read on the forward strand.
ACTAAATTTTATTCATCAATTGATTACTTCTCGACTGTGATTTTAGTATTAAATAGTTTTAGTAAATTTATATACTTACATGATTTTCTTACATAATAGTAACAAGCCTTTACAAAATTGGCATGATTTAATTTCTAAGCAATGCAGTAACTTTACTGCATGTAGTATTAATAAAAGCATTAGACATAATATAACATTATAATAGTATAATATTAGTAGCATTAATTTTTAAGCAAAGCAATAGTATGAATATTTTGGTAATTATAAATTTTTAAGCTATAAAACTAATCATCATTCCCAAAAAAAACAAAAACAAAATCAAGTGCTTCAAGCTGCTAATCTGGTAATAACGGTGCGAGTTAATAAAATCGGAAGCAGGTGATGCAATGAACGTGTTAGAACCTTGTTACAGAAAAAAACTATAAACAGTCCAGTGAAGAAAAACTCGAATTGGACTCTCTAAAAAGAATTTCAAAAATTTTCAAAAAAACTGTATATCTGAAAAAAAAAGAACAAACAATCAACGCAAAACAAAGACAAACTAAACATTCTGCAAATATCTACCATGCCATTTAATCATTAAAAAAAAACAAAGTCAAAAAAAAAACAGAAAAAAAAGGAAGCATGCACAGGAGAAAATAATCGGAGAAAATTAGAACAGAGAGAAAAAAAAAAGGAACACAAAAAGAGAGAAAAAACTGGACGCATAGTTTTTTTCTAATAACAATAATTAATGCGTTGAATGAGAATTACCTTATACTGGACATGGTGGCTGCCGAATACATTGACAAGTCATCAACGTACCTCTGATGAGACCAGGCGAGATTGCTGAGATCCGTCGAGTAGTCCGTCGGCCCGAAGCTGGTGTAGCTCGCCGTCGGCACCGACGGCGTCTGCAACGCCACTACCGGCGTGTTCAGTGTCGTTTGTGCGTGTCCGCTCTGCAAGCAAAGCATGAGGCGACCCGTTTTTTTTTATATTTCTCGTGTCTTTTGTCCGCAATTTTTACGAAGCAGCGTTTAATGCAGAGTTATCGTGGCGTGAAATGAAGATTCACGGAAGAAATTTCCGGTTAAATGCAAAACTGATTTTAACTAATTATACAGTGAAGTGTTTTTTATTTTATTCAAATTTTAAGCTTTAATCCTTGCAGTTGATTAATTGAACGAGATTAATTTGAAAATTAATAATGTAAAGATTTTTCAACGTTTTATTTATATTTTATTTACATTCTTTACAATAATTATACGAAGACCCGATAATATTAATAATAAAAAAACGTCGATATTTTCGAGTTCATTAAGTAAACAATGTGTATGCAGTTGAGATTTATTTATAACCCGACTGTAAAACAGTTATACTTATATCGGACACTACTGATTTTATATTCCAGCGGAATACGCATTTCTCATCGACTATTTTTTTTTATCGACTTTTTAACAGGTACAGAAAAAGGTTGTTCATTATTTCAACCTCCTCAAGGATTCCGCGAGCCTCATCATCTTCAGGAAACTTTAATTATGCATTGAGGCGCGATTGGATTAGCATCGGCTTTTCTTTTTTGCACTTCTCTTATATATGAGCGAGCGCGCGTCAATGGCAACTCGTGCACTTATATAAAATATCTAACGACGGCAGCTCGATCGAATTTTGACAGGTTCCGAGAATTTTCTAATTAAGCAAATCACCGCGAATAAAGTTTGCGACGAAACGAGCTCGAATCGAAATAAAATTTCTAGTTTTAGTTTTAAAATTTTTAGTTTTACGCTCCGAAACGACTCGCGAAATTCGCGACGAAAAGCGTAAGCTCTCTAAAGTCGAATAAGTGAAATTTTCACTTATTTTGGAAGTAATTATAGTTTTCACGCATAAATAAGTGAAAATATTATTTTGAAAATTAAGCACTTGAAAATTGACTTTTTTATAAGCGAAAATTTTGAATTTTCTCAGCCCTTACATGATTTTCACTTTCATAATAAGTGCATATTCACTTATTGCACGTGGAAGACTTTTGACATGACGAATAAGTGCATATACACTTCGAACAAGTGAATTTTCACTTATTCTACTTTAGAGAGAGGGTAAAAAGCGCGCATGCATGAATACTTGTCGTACGTCGTAGCTGGCGTCGTCGGCGATGGACTGGGAGAGCGGCGTGGGTATGACGACGCGCAGGTTGCTGCGGTGCTGGGCGTGCGGCGGCGGCGGCGGCTGGGGCGAGTGCCTGGACTGGCTGCCCTTGGACACCTGGACCTGGAGGGCGGGCGAGGGTCCCGGGGACGGCGAGCCGCCGAGGGGCGAGGCCGAGGCCGGGTAGCCGTTGCTCATCTCCAGCATGCCGCCCGGCGGGTAAACCGAGTCCGTCTCCGAGGAGGAGGGCCGCGGCGAGATGGACGGGTGGGCCATCTGCGGACTCGAGCCCAGCATCTGCTCGCCGTAGCTGTTCACCGGCACGCTCACCGGTAGTGTGTAGTTCGATTGGCCCATTGTCTGCGGGGGAACGGAGGTTTTTGCGTGTTATGTATGCGTGTATTGAGAGTGAAGGTTTAGTAAAAATTACCACACTGCCGCATAGCAAAACCAAAAAAATTACCGTACTTCGTAGGGGAATCTCTTACAAAGTGCTGGTAATTTTTTGGATTTTCCCAGGGAGTATCGTAATTTTTACAATATTATTTGCAGTGTTTTACTATATTTCTTCTCTCAGTGTGGAAGGAGGAACGCTGAGCGAAGGCCGGAGGCGAGCTTACCCTGGAGCCGTTGTGCTGATTCCTAATGAGCATCTGGAAGTCCTCATCGATCTTGGCGTACTTTGCCTCGGTGCGGGGCGTCAGGTTGTACTCCTGGCCGTCGGGCTCCGGTGACTCCGGCGACATGGCGCCCTTATGCTCCTTCTTGTTGAGCGCCTGCAAGTGTCAGCAGACAGGTTCACGTGACCACACCGCCCGAGGGCACACAACCTTTCGCATGCACGTTAGTCGCACCAAACTCACTCACACTGCGTATATCTCTCGGGCTTTGTTAGCTACCGGGCGAGAAAGCCCGAGTTTCGAGGGGGGGCCCCCGAAACTCGGGGCCTCTACACCGGGAAAAAAAAAATGTCGCGCGCGGAACTCGGATTTGATATATATATATTCGCGATTCGGTTACATGAGAACCCGGACAAGTCCACTCACCTCGATAATGTTTTTGTTGGTGAGCGACTCGTGCGGCTCGTTGTACTCGGTGTACTTGAGGAGGACCTTGTCCATGTCGGTGCTCGCGTACTGGTACAGCTTGTTGGTCGAGCTGAAGATAATCAGGGCGATCTCGCAGTCGCACAGGACGGACAGCTCGTACGCCTTCTTCATCACGCCGAATTTTCGCTTGTTGAACGTCACCTGAGAGGGCCAAACGAGAAGCTCGGTTTTTTTTTCTTCAAATTCGTAACGAGGGAGAAAGCAGAGGAGGAGGAGGAAGGAAGAGCTTTCAAAAGGATGAGTTAGCTTTGACCGCGGGTGAATGAGGAGAAAAAGTATAAAGGATGAAGAACGACTGAATTATTAAGTGAATTTACGATGGTAATGAAATTCATACGTAGATGCACGCATTTAAATTCCGAGATTCTGGGTAGGTAAAAAAAAAAAAAAAAAAAAGGAGAAAACGCGATAAAAATCTGTTATATAATAGATGCGGAGAGTTGCGCCGTGCCACTCATAAAAATAGAACGGGGCAATTCGTTATAAAAAAGTTTACTTCGAAAGCCAGTCGAACTAAAATTAAAAAATAAACAGAGAAACAATTTTAGATTTATCGGTTCAAGTTCGTTACGCGGTTCGCGACCAAATTGGATTGATCTCTAAATTTAATTTTTAATTTTAGCCGATTCTAATAATACGCAATAAAAATAAATAATAATAGCGAGAGCATATTGCAGCTTGGCTTACCTGGCGATTCCGTTCGTCCGTAATACGCGAGATTTGTATCTTTTTCCGACCCATTTTTGCGTCAGTTTTTGAACTAAGAACTGCTCTGTCGAACCTCTGGATGGAATGTTAAAAAACTCTGCAACAGAAAAACGATGACAACTCGTATCATTAACGACGCTCGAATCAATCTTGCGGGCGTTGAAATCGACCGATCAAAACCTGCCGCCCGATACAACGCAAATCGACGTAAATTACACGTCTGCGGGGGTGGGAAATTGCAGCTTTCAATGTATAAAATCGCGCGCGGATCGCTTTAACGCGCCGGCTATTACTCGCCCTATTTAGCGCCGGTCCAATAGCGGTGTCACGCCGTATTAAACCGGAGCCGATAAGCCAAAGCGGCGACCTGTCGCTGTGTCTCTGGGAACTGTGCGGCTTTTCCCTGCCCACTGCCGGCGAGTACGCTTATTATTTTCTTTTCTAGAAAACCAGCCGTTTTTCGTGGCTCTTGCAAAAACAAAAAAAAAGCCAGGACTCTCGGACGAATTTGCGATTTCCGCGGGCGACGGGAGAGAGAGAAAGTGTTTTTCCCTCCCTCGCGGCTTTACGTGCTCTTGGCCTATCGGCGGGGATCAGCGCAGGCGAGCATTATCCCCGGGAAATCGGCGTGTACGCTCTCACGAAATTGCTCCCTATCGACTACGCTCTCGAGGAATGCCGAAAAGGAAAAAGACCAACGAATCTCGCTGCGAATTGCTTGAGAGAGAGAGAAAATTCGTTACTCCGTCCGAGTGTTTTGCTTCTGGCGCCATTGTTCGACGAATGTTTATTGGCTCATTATTGTCCAGAAGAATGTCCCATTATTGCTCACTAAGTATAGGTTTGTTCGGTCTCAAATTTTGCGGAGCATAAAAAATGTCTCATTTTCTATTTAGTAACAAAATAGCGTTCCAATTGAAAAAAAAAGAAAAAAAAGAAAAAAACATCTAGTTTTACGGAACATCTGGAATAGGGTAATACAGGCGGGGCTCTAAAAGCGGCTTCCTCGCCTATTTCCAAAACAAATCGCGACGCGACGATTTACTTTAATAGTCGATTCGCGTGCTTGCGTACGCGCCGCTGAATATTAGGCTTTATTTTCTGGCTGACCTTCGACCGCCGCCGCCGCCGCTGCCGTCGTCGTCGTCGTGCCGCCACATTCCGCGCACGTACGAAAACAAGATTCTCGCGAATTATGGTCACTGCATCGGAGCAAGAGTGCTCCCCTTTTTTCGGAAGTATTCCAGCCGGATAGGAATGGAAAAGAACCGCTCCGAGATTCAAGATCTTTATCCGAGGAGGAGGAGGAGGAGGAGCGTGAATTATTTAAACAAAGCCCGAAGAGCGGAACGTTCGGGGAACGTTGCGCGTTCGATTCGTGATTTTTGCGTTCGAACGTCGTTTGAACAACGGGGATTTATCATCTGACCAATAAAAGTTTCAATTACTCCGCGAGGAAGCTTCGGGTTTGCGCTGCTTTTTCTGGTGTTTTTTTTTTTTCGACGCTCTCTTTCACTCCGCGCCTGAAATTTCGTTATTTCACACTTTTTATACATGGCCGCGCTCTTGTTTTCTTTGGGACCGGGATAGAAATTTTTTCCTTTAATCCGTTTTAGATTAGTTTTCACCGTTTATCGAAGCTTCCGAGATTCACGTTTTTCTTCATGTAAATTTCGGCGGCTCGCAATTTTATTTTTCGAAACGCAACGTTCGAGAGAGCGATGTTTATTTACAACTAAGCACCGAAGATAAACGAAAATCGAATTGAAAAAGAAAAAAAAGAAAAAAGCTCTCGCTCGGATTCGGTAAAAATGCAGGAGATTAGACACATTGTTGACTTAAAGAATCGACGGGTGACTCATCCTGCCTCTTGACTTGATAATGTGTACTTTTTAAGAATTTGGCACTGACCTAAAGACAATCGAATGCGTAAAAAAAAAATGGTAGGTTAACGCGAGAACTTTTATTCTAATGCGAGAGAAAGAGCCGGGAGATATCGGCGGTTCGAGTCCGATGAGAAATCGGCGAAGAGCTTACAATTATATAAATAGAATTCGACAGCTATAAATACTATTTAATTTATGCTAATTTCTGTTGCACATTTTGCAATGAATCCTTAATCGGAATCGTAATATTCTTAATTTATTGATTAATTATTGAGTTTCTTAATTAGGCAAAAGATTAGATAATTTTATTCCAGCGGATTCATTCCGTATACATTATTTAAAAAGCGTAATATATTGAATACGCTTTAAAGTTTTCGCTCTTTTGTTCGCTCGTATTTCTACCACCGACCGACACCGAATGCATCTGGCAGTTCGACTTCCAACATCCGGGCTACTTTGATAATTCTCACCCTCCCCCGCATTTTCGGCTCCCTTATTTTACACTTAAACTTCTAATCGCGCCCCGAATAGATCCAATAAACAGGCCATTAATCGGCCCGGTTAGCATGCCGATAAACAAAGGCGATACTCGTAAATCCGGGGGGAAAAAGAAGGCGGAAATTTCGAAAGGCGGGAAACGGGCCGAGAGGAAACTTTTTCCCCCTCGGTATCATCTCGGCGGCATTAATTTTCTTTTAACGAGCGCGCGGGACTCGTTGTATCGCGGAGCGAAAGGAGAGATAGCGCTAATTGAATGTAACGGTGCGCTAATTGATGAACGCATTGTCGTTTGAACTTGAGAAAAGAATCGAGCGTCGAGGCCTTGATTTTTCGACGGGGGAATTGCAGCGACGAGTCCGTTGGAAATTCGGGCGCAGCTTTCGTTTAGTTTTATGGAAATGCTTTTCCGCGTCGCTTCGTTTTTATGGTTTTCGTGCGGTATTAAACATTTTTTTTTTTTTTTTAATACCGTAGAATCGAATATCGGAAATTCGTTCCGATCGAAATGTTTGACAGTGAAGTTTGAAATTTCGATGAAGCAAAAGTAATAAAGGTTACTTTTCCAATCCATTTGACGGAGGACCACTGAAATTGTTTGCGTTTGTTTCAACAAAAAAGAATGTTGATCGAGTTTTGATGATTCCTTGGTAAAAAAAAAAACAAACAGGCAATCGGAAGACGGACAAATTGTTGCTTGATTGGATTTTTATATATTTCGTAATTTACTTTGATACGATGTGCGCAAAATATCGAAAATGGGAAAAAGGCTTGTCGAAACATTCAATTTTCTTGATAGCCGCGCAATTTTATACGGATGTACGCTCCTTTTTTTTTCTACTCTTTTTACGTAGTCAAAGCCCGAAACCGCTAAAAATCATTTCGTCGACGTAACGACCAAAGTTCGGGCGGATCCGTTTCATTTTCGATTATCCGTCGGGGAATAATTGATTTTCAAAGCGGCGCAAGGAGATCTTCGGCAGCATGCAAGTAAATAAAGTGAGGCTTGTTTTGATGAATGACTGCGTTTCGGGGGGGGAGAATTTTGCGCGGAGCGTCTATTTACATCCGCGACGCGTCTATTATTATTTCCGAGTTACTTAATGAAACTTGTCGTGGTCTATTAATAATTAAGCAGCGGCTTTAGTCGCGCTTGCTTCTCTATTAAAGAAAAAAAAGTAGCGTTCCTTACCGCCAACGGCGAGAGACGAAGGAGGAAAACAAAGGCGTCTTCCCTCCCATCATCCAACAAATTCGAGTACCCGGAAAAAAAATGATCGAAGCATCAGTCCCGCATTGAGTAATCCGAACGCCGATTAAACCGATACCAGATAAAAACCGGAGTTGCTTGACCCGGCAAAAAACTTGGTCCTTTGCGTCTAATCGCCGATCCGAAAATAGCGCGAACTTGACTAATTATCATCCCACTGATTCACCAGAGAAGTGCGAAAGCACTCCGTAGGACGTAACCGCCGCGGTGTCGTCAGTAAGTCCCCGCGGTTTCCTCCTGACGTCGTAGAGCGTTACTCAAACCCTCCCGGGGATATTCGGAAGTGCGATCGTTCCCCGTTATCGGGTTCCGGAAGGAAATGCGGAAATTTCGATAAATAAATAAGAGGCGGGAGAGAGTAAAGACGCGCGAGCGTGTATAGAGCCGCGCTCTGCATATTTCAGCGCGAGGCGAGGAGGGAATTTCGCGCGGTTACGGGGGTAAATATAGACGGGGAACTTTTTTATACGCGCTTCGCGGTGCGTTCGTACGGCTCGCCGATGCAGTTTTCATGGGGTGGGGGAGGCGTGGCTGCCGTTATGAACAATGCAGATTATTTGCCGCTGAAAGGGTTGAATGAATTTTTACGATCGGTCGTATTGCTTTAGCATCAAACAAGCATGATGTCGCAATTACCGGACCCTCTTTACCGTCGGCGGTGCGTTTTTCCTACGGACGAACTTGACTTGGACCGAAAGAGCTTTTTCCCGTATTTTCGTATAATCACACACATCTTCGTCGCGGTGTATCACCCGACAGATCTTTCGGGCTTCCGATCAGCTCCGGCGATATGATCAATCGACACTCGAGCGCCGCTCTCGAATCTCGCTCTCGTTAACGCCGCTCGGCATTACAGAGGCGACGTCGTCGGCGGCGGCGGCGATAAAGCTCGCCTCGCGGTCTGAGTCATTGTTTTGCGCGATTACCGAGTTGCATCACCGGCAACAAAGCGCCTAAAATCCCGAGAGTCGAGGGGGAGGAGGAGGAGAAAGCGGCCGGAAGCTCAGCGCCGGGGCAGGTTATAGGAGAGCCGCGCGCGCGGCGATCGAATTCGGTATATTATACAAGAAGCAGGGAGGCCCCCGCGGGGGTCAGCGACCAGCGCACTGACCTATACACCTCGCACCTTGATCGAAATTCCCGATGCCGACGGGAAAAAAGAACAGCGTGCAGCCGCACAAAAGCGACATTGTCTCCTCTCGGCGAGAGAGAGACCGGAGGAGCGGCTTCGATTTTCCGACGGAGCTGCCTTCGAAAGCTGTGCTTGAAAGACACTGTTTTTAACAAAATTGCAAAAGCACCCGTTCCCCGCGAGCGAACTCCCCGCGGCTCTCCTCCGCCGGCAGTCGGGGAAAAGCAGCGTCGGCCTGTTGCATTCGTACGGGGGAGGCTCGCGCGTGGCTCCACGCGAAAGCCCCTCTTAAAAGCGAGCTGTTGCCGCCGCGCTGCGCGGCAGGTTCAACGGCCATGGGACGAAGCGATCGAGCTTCGATCGAACGCGGGCCGCCCTTTTCGCACGTGGCGCGGTTCGATTTCCCCGCCGGCCGTGCGAAATTCCCTTTCGCTCCTCCGATACATATATTTCTGGACGATCTCTCTCTCGCAAGCGTTCGTTTAAATCCGGGAGGAAAACTAAGCGCTCGGGCATTCAACAGCTTCGTGTCGGCGCGTTTGAAAAAAAAAAAAAATTTTCTCTCTCCCTCTCGGAGAGCCTCGGGAGAGAGACGGAGAGAGAACGAAGCTGCTACCGCTCTTTATCCTCGGCGCAAAGTCGAGGCGCGAGCCAAGCTGGACTCGGGCCAAGTCTCGGGGAATTTTTCGTCGCCGGCAGCCGCCGCCGCCGCCGACGACGACGCACCGGAAGCCCTGAATTTCGGACGGCGAAAATTTTCCGACGTCGCCGGCCGAAAGAGAGAGGAATCGGAGGAGCCGCTTCTCGCTCGTTCGAAGCGCGCGGAGAGAGAGCGGCGGCGGCCGGCTGGAAAACACGTGTCGTCGGCCTTGGGAGAATTTTGTGTTCGGGGAAAATCTCGAGTTACTGGGCTCCCCGGTATATCAAAAGTATACAAAAGCAGCGTCCGGGTGTAGAGAGACTCACCGAATCAGGCCTGTGGCATATCATCAGCTGCTCTCGGAAAAGTCGAGTTGCGGCGGCGGTTCACGTCATCGTCGCTCGGCCGGCGGCGGCACATGAAAATTCGCGCGGCGAAGCCGGAAGCGCGCGACCTTCGCAGCTTCCTCCCTCCGCTTCCTTGGCACTTTCTTTCTCTCTCTCTCTCTCTCTTTGGCTGCTTCTCTTTGGTATAGTTGTAGTCGGCTGCGGCGTCTCGGCGATCACAGTTCGGCACTTTAAGTCATGTCACACTCGGCGGACTCGGGCGGGGGGGAGGAGGGGGATATAGATAATGCGAGGGATCGAGATAGATATAGAGAGCGAGAGCACACTGCCGTTCGTCGACTCGTTCGTGTCACTTTAAAAAAGACTAGAATATTGCACGGAGAGTAGTAGAGCCTCTCTCTCTGTCCGGCTGCCGCGGCGTTTGAAATGTGCGTGGCCGTGCGCCGCTGCAGTCGGGCTCGAAATAAAGATTCTCTCCGCGGCGCTTTCGAGAGAGAGCTGCTACTCGGGGGCAGCGCGCACACAGAGAGAGAGAGAGACGACGACGGCGCACGCAGAACACAGAGCGACGGCGGCACCCGTGTACGCCATTGGTCGATAACGCCGCTGACGTCAGAGAGCCCCCGACGAGCCGCCGAAGCACAGAGCAGCGGCCAAGATAGGAGAGTCGCGCGCGCACGCGCAGCCGCCGGGCTAGCTGTTGCTGCTGCTGATGCCGCCGCGGACGAGAGAGAGAGAGAGAGAGAGAGCTTGCGGACGAGCAGAGCTTCAAAGACTCTCGCGGAGCTTACGGCTCGTGGGCTCTCCTCTTTTCGACTCTTTTGCGGATGGCTGAATGAGAGACTCGCCGAGCTCCTCTGGGGGCCGCGAGGGCGAATGTTTGTTCGTAGCTTTTTTACGGCTATATAGTCCGCTTCGCGTATCGATCGTTGTAAATAAATGTATATACGATGCGTTGCACAAAGTTTTTTTAATTGCGAATTATCTCTGCATTATCGAATATATATCTCGCCTCCTTTGCTCCGCGGCGCGCATTCCAAAGCAATCGACGACGAACGAACGAGTATATAGATTGAAAAAGAAAAAAGAAAAAAAAAAAAAAAAAGAAGCATCCTCGACTTTGCCGAGTTTTTCCCAGAGCTTATATCGCCCTTTACACTCCAGCTCACTCTCCGTCGTCGTCGTCGTCGTCCCTCGGTTGGCAATTTCGCTCGGCTTCTTAATCCCTCTCCTCCTCTCTCTCTCTCTCTTCCCTCGCTTACTTTGCGTCTCTCCGCAGTATATACACACATCTCGTTTCACTTTCCCTCTCCGAGCCACACACCGCCGCGGCTGCTGCACTTACTTTTGCTTTCGCTCTTTTCCGCCGCTCTTCTCTCTCTCCTATTCCTCGGGCGGCTCCTCTCTCTCTCTCTCTATCCTAACGTTCGCGAGCTCCTCTTATCCTCGCGCTCTCTTTGTCTTGCGCAATATTGCCGATCGAAGGGCCGCCCCGCGACATCAAGGTAACGCGCCGCGTGCGTCAGAAGCTTCTCTGTCTCCTCGCTCCTCCTTTTTTTCTTTCTTTTGCAAAATGTGTGCCTGCCTTTTTCAATTATTCGATTAAGGCGGTAATTGTGTTGACCGAGGCGCTTGTTAGGGGTATATCGCGTTGCCGGCCGGAACATCGATCCCCCCCCCCCTCCCACGTCGCTGACTGGGCAAACGATTGTTACGTTACTTGCGATTCCTTCCGTCGAGAGATCAAAGGCGACGATTAGCCGTGGATAGTCGACGGAAAGCTTTTGGAATTCGTAACGAGGCGCGGAAAAGCTCGATGAAATTATCGGGCGTCACTCTGGGAAACGGAGCCTTTTCCACGCCCTGCTTTTTTTTTTTTTTTTTTGTAATACTTATGATCGCTCTGTTTTATAAATTAATTAACGAGCTCGGTAAAGGTATCGATAGATGTATAACGACTTATAACCTACTTTCAGATCGACGCTTGGATTTCAGAAAAATGTTCATTACCCAGTCATTAACGAGCAGCCGATAAAGCCATAAACTGCAGTACAATGCTCAATGCAACAGAATATTATACAATATAACCATTACAAAAAAAGAAAAGCAGTTTTTATTATTCCTAGAAAGACTGACACACACCACCTCCGACTAACGAGTTTGCATTTACCGCTCTCCGCGAGAAAAGTCGAAAGATTAATCGTAATCGCGTCGACGGTGGGGTAAAGACACACACACACGGCTCTCGGCTCTCGGGATCTCCATATCCGCAGAGAGAGAGACAGTCTCTCTCGGCACGGTATACGGTCCGTTGGCGCTCACACGGAGAATCCTCGCGTGTAGCTTCATTAGCCGGCGCTCGTCGGGGGCCATGTGTGCCGGCGTTTTTTCCCTCCCGGGAGGTTCCAGCCTCTCCTACGGCTACGCGGCTCAGACTTTCCGCACACATGGACGGCTTTGGCAGCGCTCGGTCAGCTGGCTGCCGTTGCCGTCGACGCTGCTGCTGCTGCCACCCCCTCGAAGGCCAACCAGCTAAGGAGAAAGCGCTTTTTTAGTCTCTCCCTCTCTTTCTCTCTCTCGACGCTCCTTGGGTCGTTTTGCTCTCGTCTGGGGGTTCTTCTTCCCCGCTTTTGAGAAAAGAGTTCGCCTTTTATTTTCGGCTGTCGCCTCGGACGCGGAGCTCACGGGTGGAGGTAGTTTTCCCCGCGGCGTGGTTGTCTCGTAATTAACGTAATCGGGGCGGCTTTTCAATTTCGAGATAAGATTGCGTCGCGGGATTTTTTGCATTAGCTTCTTAAATCGCTTATCGGCGGCACACACATGATCTTTTTATTTCGGTGTTTACATTCCGGCGGAGATGAGTTTTAATCTGAACAGACTCTCGGGCACCGAATGAGGAACGTTTTGTATTAATCAATAACTTACGAACGTCGCGAGAAAACAATACCTCGAAGCTTCCCCGGTCGCGAATAATTTTCGCAACCGACCAAATCAAAAAACTATACGAGGCTTCCTGCAAACTATACAAACGTCGATCCGAAAAAACTTCGGTAACGGCGACCGAGCGAAGATGAGTTTTCAAGTGTTTGCTCGCCGCGATAAGATAAGATAAAAGCTGTCCGGCGAAATTCCGACGATGGAGCCCCGACTGCAGCCAGTCTGAAAAGCGGCTTCTCCAAACAGAAGATCCACGCGGATCGCGGGGCAGAGAGAGAGAGAAAATAAATAATTAGACCGGGCATCGCCGAAAGGCAAACAATCGAGAGGGAAAAGAAGAGACGCCGAGGGAGAGACGAAAAGCGCGAAGGACGCCGCGCGGGAAAAATAAGCGCCGCAAGCCGGAATATAACAAAAAGCTATGCAAATAATTGGCTGGACACGGGCCTTTGTCTCTCTCTCTCTCTCTCGATGTTTGTTAATTCGATGGAATATCAAAATCCTGTCTTTTTAATAGTGTTCTGCAAAAGTGCTGCTTCTCTGGTTTGTTCTACAGTTTTCATTGTGAATTACGCTACTTATTTTTAGTATTAGATCTATTTGATTAGCTGGAAAAGAGTCAATCCATTAGCGAAGTTTACGTGAGTAAATGATCTGAATTAAATATACTATGCAGGAAATGCATTTAAAGTAAAGTCTTAAGCTAATGATTGAAACAATTACGTATGTTAATTTTAGCACAGAATTTTGCCATTCAAAGTCAATGTTCCACTTAGCGTTGCCGGTACAATCAACGGGGTGAAAATAAAGTTGTGCTTTATTAATTGCGTAAAAAAACTTCTTTTTCCGAATTAATAATGTTGGCTTCATTGATTACGAGTTTATATTAGAGCGAATGTCGATCCAATTAAAGTGGTACACGACCTTTTTGCCGTTGAATGCACACTCAAAAAAGCATTCTTTAAGGAAACTCGAGAGAAATGGAACCTTTAAATAGATTATTGCTATATTAGGATTGTAAAAATATTTGTAAAAAAAAAATATTCTTTTGCTTCTAAATTCAACTGCAATTTGTTTCATTCTCCGAATTTTATGTTTACTGTTACTAATTTTATTGCTTTTTCGTGTTAAACCACAAAACGTGCTTCCACTCAGTGCCTTGGTGCAACGTAAAAATATTTAAGCGAAAAATCTAGTAATAAAGTTGTTACAATAAAAATAAAACAATTCAATACTCTTCCACATTCTTATCCACATAATACTTAACCTCTAGAGAAAATTATAAATCAAAATATCCCACTTTGAATTCGCCGTCGAATAGCCCAGTAATCAGTTCATAAATTAAATTCGGCAATTATAAGATAAGCAGCAGAAACGCTTAACAAAGCTGTCAAAAGTCTTGAACAAAGAGTTTCGAAAACACCGCCGCACTGCATTCGGGTTTAAATTTCGACTTCATTAAAGTTCCGCGGCCGAAGTTCGGCCGTCGATTTTGAAAACGAGGCAGGCCGAAAAGGGGGGCAATGAAAGTGCGGAACTGCAACACAACGGGATGGTACGAAGCGAGAGGCACTCCGTTCAGAGGCCAGATAATCTCTCGGGCGATGCCTTTCTCATGTTAATTGACTTTTTCGTCGCTCTTTATGCCGCAGAAGTGACGCAGAAGAGGACTTGATTCGACGAGAGAAAAGGAAGATGTCGACGATGTTTTTAGCTAGTAATCGGTGATGATTATGGAAGGAGACAAAATTTTATACTTTGCGATTTGTAATTACTCTGGTAGAAACGTTAAGCAGTTTTTAGCTAAGTATTAGCTTGTTTTGTAGTTGAAAACGACAAATTGCTATTATTTTCTTTTGCCATTATCAAATAATTAAATATTTTTGCTCATGAATACTTCATTGTTTTTATTTAATTCAGACATCAATTTTGTAAAAAGTACTCCATTTAAAATACACGTTAACCAGGGTACAGAAATTTGAATTCCGTGTTTTCCAAGCAGACTTTTTTAATCTACCAATTTTTAAGGAGAGGACACGTTTTATCAAATCCGTGACTGACTTTTCAAAATTTTACAAAGGAATTCCCCGAAATCGCGGATCAGAAATGTAAACGTCACATCTCGACTAATATCTTATACAGCAGCTCGAAAATGATAGCGCTGTACATCGGAGAGCTAAATTAAGAATGCATGCAAAGTCATGCATTTTGGAAACGCCAAGTGCAGTCGACCGTTGAATTATTAGAGGAAAATTACAAGCGTACATCCATCGCGGCGCACATATTTTCCTCATCCATTAGACGCTTTTATCTCATCTATAAAAATTGAAAGTACCCTATAAAGACGGCAGGTGCACGTGAATATTTTACGGCTCTCGCGTTAAAAAACGTCGAAGCCTCGGCAAACAATCCGCCACTTTCCCCACCGCGAGAGCAAAAGCCATCAATCACCAGCGATCATCCTCGAGAGCGCGACAATGATATATATCGGAAGCGAAAATCCAGCGAGAGTCGAGAGAGAGAATCTTCGACGAGCGACGCGCGCCGCCGGATTATATACGCAATTACCCTCGCGCGCCTCCTGCACTCCCCGAATCGGTCCGTGTACACACAATGTGTCATTGAGCCGCGTGACGATGTTACGCAGAGAGAGAGTGACGCGCGCGAGGCACGTACAGGCGAAATGCATTCGCGGCGGCGGAGGAGCCGGGCCCTTGTCAGCCCGACGGATTTCAGCCCGAAATTTCAGCCGGAGATCGACGTCTGCCCTCGAGCTTTTGACGCTTGGGAAACGGGCGACTGCTGCTGCCGCAGTTGTTTTTACAAAAAGTAACTTTTTCACCCGATCGGGGAGGATGATTTGTTTTGCAGGATTTCTGTATTGTTTTGATTGATGGAGCCACTGTTTGTTTGGTATAAATCGAAGGATGAAATGTACCGTAAGGAAGCGCTTTGTCGTTAATATTTTCGCGGTGTGTAATTAAAGATTTTAATTTAATCGACGAGCGAGAATGCGCGGAAGTAATAAAGAGCTAGAATTTTTTATGACGTCATACGAGAGAATCTTGCATCGATACGTGAATGTTGCATAAGATTAGAATTATAATTGAGTTTCATTGGCAAATTAAACAAATTTTATCGTGATTTGTTTATTAGATGCTTGAAACGTGCCGTTTATTTTGAAAAACGGAAGCGATCCAATTTATTTGAGAGTTTTTCTCAGTGCTCGACGAAATATTCTCTTTTCATTTTGCAAATTGATGATGGATTAACGAATCTTCTCGCCGTATTATATTATTTATTGTTGTATCAAAAATTAATGAGATCACATTGTGCTCAATCGAAAGTCATTAAAATAGTAAAAATTCATTTTCTCGTTTTGCTTGCATAAAATAAGCGAAGAATTCTCGATAATTTCAAAGACAAAGACAATAGCATTAGTTAATCTACGTTTTAGCGAGCAGAAGAAAAGGTTTGCACTCGCGCGCAAAAGATCGCTTCTGCATCCGCAAATAGTTTCGTTGGTTTACTGGCCAAACGTCGAAAGAAGAGGCAGATAATCGATCTTGAATTAATACCTCTCCGCGACCTACTGTGCACACAACTTCACCGTCGAGCGGCTCAAGAGACTTTGCTCCGCTGATTTTGGAGATGCATTTTACCTTGGAAAATCTGCTTTTCTCCGGCAAAAAAGAATTTTCGATTTGAAATTCGTTTTTAAATTTTCAGAATATCTTCTCCGTTGTGCGGATTCGTTTTTCGGCGAAATTATCAAGCTCTTTTTGACAGTTCAATTATCCGAGAGGCAATTATCATCCATAATTGAAATATCAAACAGTCCAGACAACCCACAACAGCCCCCCTCCTAATTTAACAAATAAAAAAAAAGAATAAAGCTCCAGAAATAAAGAGTCAGTGCAGTGACGCGTTAATTGAGCGCATCCGAAGAACCGGTGAATTAAAAGCTCGCGGAGAGCTTAATTAATCAATCCTCCTGAAATTTTCACCTTATCAATGACGCGAAAGCTCTCTCCGCGCTTTCCGCTCCGCGCTCCGGGCAGCAGCAGCCACTCTTTTTACCTCGCGTCGTTGGCTAATTCGACGATATGCGCCGCTCGATTGGCCCGCGAAAATAGATCCATCAGCGCGCGCTAAACTGCTTATTTATGTAGAAGCCACACCGGGAGAGAGCCGGAATTCGGACGGGGGCTTTTCACCCCTTTTTTTTTTTTCTTTTTTTTGGCGAACCGCGCGCGGATGGCCCATTCAATACCTATCAGACTTTGGGAATTTCATTAGTCGCTTGATTACACGGGTGTCGAATCGACCCGATAAATTATCATTCTTCTCACTTTGGCCCGCAACGAGGGCGGAGGACTAATGGGAATGGAGTACATCGACCGCGGAAAAAGCGGTGGCCGTTTTTCAGAGATTCAATGGAAATGATATATTTTTCGCTTTGGAAATTTGTAAATCGAGCCTGTATTTTATTCACAGGAATCGAGAATCCAATTATTTAAAAGTAACCACCCAATAAAATTAACGACTTCTATTTTTATTGGCGATTTTTAATAAATAATCCACCGCGATCGATCCTGCAGCTTCGGAGCAGCACAGGAGCAGCTCTCGTACTAAACCAGATATATTTATATTATCCTTTCCCCGGTGCAACTCTCCGCCACTCCTCTCCGAGCGGACCCCGTTCGTTCAACGTTTCACGAGGAAATAAAATTCGATCGTCAATAATGCATGGACACCCTTAAAATCGAACCCTCTAAATATCGAAGGAGCTCTTAATTCAATCTCGCGTCTCCCCGAATATAGCCGCGAGAGATCTCGCTCTCGAGGACGGCCGCGCGCGCGACTTGTCCATCGCTCGCAAATATTGCGCGACGTCACGATCTGGGTCGCGGGACTTGCATAAGTAAACCGCTGCCGCACGGTTGAATAAGAAAAAAAAAGGGGGAGGGGGAGGCTAAATTTTTAACACCCCGCGGCGGGGGCAAAAGTTTCGAATTAATGCCGGGGGAGAGCGGATCATCTCTCTCTCTCGTCTCTGAATAAGCGACGGGGACGCGATTCGCGCGCGCTCTCTCTCTCTCTCGCGATTAATCGATACGAAGACGAGAGAGAGCGCGCGTCGCGCGTTTAAACATAGTGCCCCGCTGATGTTTTATGTAGGTTACAAATCTGCCCGGCGACGAGGCAGATGAACAATTCCGCGATTTTTAAACGCGGTATTTATAGCGGAAGCGAATATAGAGGAGAGAAGGATCGGGCCGCGTGCGACGGTTCGCGGGTCGATATGTGGAAGGGTTGCTGGGGTGTCGAGAAGAATAAGTCCAAGGAAGTGTACGTACTTTGGACTTGTTCTTGGGTGCTGAGAAGCGGAAGAGCGCTTTCGTGTACACGCGAATTTTCGTACGGCAACAGTCACAATTTGTATTTCGTTAGGTGCAAAAAGTTTCCTTTGAGACGGAGCAATTGGGACTTTTAGTCTAGCAATTAAGTTTTTGACAATGACTCAGCTGGTAACTCGACAAGGAAAAACCGATTGTGGTGTGCAAATTGGCGCTTTTGTATTTTGGGACGTGACATTATATAGACGAATGACACATAGTTCGAAACCAATTTTTGATAAACGCAAGTAGTTTTTAATCGGCCGATTTAGTAATACAGAGAGATTCTTTTTTCAACTTACGTGGCAGAGTAGATTTAGTCGTGCAGTTTCAGCAACTCACCTGGAACAGAGGTAAAGAGAAAAAATTAAATCGGACGAACTTTCGATTTTTCGAAAATTAATACAATCTAAACTTATGTTATACTTTGATTAAAAAAAAGTTTTGATTTGATTCAAAGTTTTAAACGGGAAACTAGTCAATTACCCTGTAAATAAGAGATTACTCGCAACCAAAATAAAGGATGGTCGATTGAATTTTTCCGTGCATATTCGATAAAGCTCATAAAAGATTTATAATAATTCAATGTGATTAAATTTAATAAAATTAATTTCATTTATATTCGCTGATTTAAGTAAGTTGAGAAAGTAATACCGGTGTTATTTCTAAATTTGAAATAATCGAAATCATAATAAGGAGATCACAAAGTCGTCAATAGATTTCATTGCCATTGTATCTCAATAACCGCCGAAAATACCCCCAATTCCACGTTCAAATAGAACGGGGCGAAAGCTATTCCCTTCTTTCCTCCTTAATTATAGAATACAACCACGAAATTAACCAAAAGACGCTCGATTTTAGCGAGCGAGTTTAAAAGTAAACGCTTCCTCTCTTTCTCCGCCATTCAACGAACTCGCGGGGCGATAAAAGGACAAAAAAGTATCCGCGGCCGACGCTTTTAAAACAATAGCTCTTGCCCTCTCTCCTCGCGCTTATTAAATCGTGAAAAATGCATCGCGCGAATATATTAATCGCGCCAATCTCGCGTCGCTCAAAGCGGCCGTCCTCGGCGCGTAATTAAATATACTGAAATCGCCGAGATATAGGAAAAGTCTAGAGAAAAGCTCGTGCTTGCGGCCCGTCGCTTCGTTAAGCAGCCTCTGGTGCCGTTTTTTTTTTGTCTCTCTCTCCTTTTGAAAGCCGCGAGAAAGGGAGAAAAAAGAGCCTCGCCATAAAGGAGCGCCGGATGCATTCGACGTTTGGGCTTTCATAATTATTGGAAAACATTTCAAGCACTATTATATTTTTCTCTCTCTCTCCTCGGGGCGCTCTTTTATTCGCGAGCGGAGAGAATGAAATTCGCCGATTTTCGTCAGGTGGCCGGCGGTGCGTGAGGCGATTCTTGTTTCGCGGCGATATTATGCGACCGGTTATAATGACGCCTCCTCCGAGAAAAAGGCTATTATTGATTATTGGCCCGCTCTCGCGGAAATAATATTCTCGAGATACGCCCCGGGGAATGCGCATTAATTTAAAGCCCTGCCTACTTTTTTTTTTTTGCTCACCGGACTCCGGCGGTAATGCAGATTTTTTTTTTACGAATCTTTGCCGTTTGGTCGGATCGTCGAGGAATAAATATATAAATCCGTGGCAGCTTATTTGAAATCTCTATTTATCGCCGCTTGACGCTTTCTGTCAAGCTTTTAATTTAGAAGTGAATTAATGAATATCTCTCAAATCTGCAAAAGAGATTCGATAAATGGACGAATAACGATTTTTAATTCTGCAGGTTAAAGCGTGAACGAACTTTGGAGGGATTTTTTTCTTTTTTTTTTTTCAAACCGCCCTTTTTAATCCTCTTTGGGGTTTGAAACAGCCAATACAGATAGAAAGTCGATGGTCTAGATAGATTTAAGCCGGTTGTCAGCCATTTGCGAAAACTTTTAGCCGATTGACATGAGAGCTCGAATGCGATTTTATTCGGAAAGCCACCTGCTTTTTTTTTTTGTTCCGCTTTTTCGCCGAACCTCAGCTTTGTCGATTAAACGAAAAATCATATCTTTTTCACCGTTCCGTCCGTTAAAACGTCAATTTTGTTTCCCCGCTGCAAAGACGGACGAGTAAATAAATCAAATTAAAATAATGGCGCTTTCGACGCGCCGGCAAAAAATGAGCGCAGCGGGAAATTTTCTGAAAAATAAAGAAAGAGAAAAATGCCGATTGTGCTGCGCTCTCAATTTTCCCGGAAGCGACGGCGAGCAGCAGCCGAGGCGCGCGGATCAATCAGCGAGAGAGTTCGCCCACGAGATCCTGAAAAAAGCTCTCCTCCCATAATAACACCTGCTCTCTCTCTCTCTCTCTCTTCTGCGTTTACGCGGAAGAGAGAAGCCCCATCAAAGTCCTATAAATACGACGTTCTCGCGGGCAACGTCGCAGCAGCATCCTCCTTAGATTCGCGCACGGGCTAATTATTTTTATATCCTAAGGAGAAAGCGCGAGAAGAAGAAGAAAAAGAAGCTTGCAGCGGCGGCGGCAATCCCTCCCCCCTCTTCTCTCTCTCTCTCTCTCTCTCTCTCTCCCGTACGTGGAAGGAAAAAGAGGGTCGCAAGCTCTCGCAAGCTCTACTTGCTCGGCGGTGCGCAAGGATGCGTGGGGGAGAGGGAAAAAAGGACGCGTTAACGAGTATCATTACCCGGCGCGTAATCGAATCACGGCCCGGCGATGATTACAAGGGCGCGAGAACGCGAACGCGGCTCTCTCTCTCTCTCTCTCTCTCTTCTTCTCCGTCGCGCGCGCTGCCTTAAGGAGGCCGAAGATGCAGCCGTGTCTTTTACGCGCCCCGAGCTTTCTCTTCTCCCTTTGATCTCGGGGGAGAATAAATAGATGATCAAGGCTTCTCCCCGCTCCGTATCCTCGTTCTTGCCCGGGTTTTTAATAAGCGGCTTCTCTTTTCTTCGGCCGCGCGCGCGATATCGCCCGTCCGTCCGTCCTGGAGAGTTAAGGATTTTCAGCTGCAGTTGCCATCAGCAAGCAGCCACGGAGTCACGGTGAAATAATTTTCTGCTACGTTTTCTGGTTCGTTTTCACAAAGGTCTAAATTTAATTTTATATGCACTTGCGATCGAGCTGATATAGTATTGTGTGTTTAGGGGTTAATTTAATCGACCGTCGGTGCGTTAATTTTGTTGTACAGGGGTTAGTTTTTAATTTATTAATAGTAAATCTGTTGCTACGATGAAGCGCGGCGTTATTTTTATTTAAAAAAAGGCGGAATATTTAATATTTGACTCTTAATAATTGAATACGCTGAAAATACAGTCAGCGGAGCTTTGGCCACAATTTAATTAATTCGTTAAAAGTTTAAATACTCAAGCTCTCCGCTCATTAAGCCAATTTTAATTTCTTATACTTTTTCTCAATAATTTTAAATAGCTTTGTCTCTCAATAATTCACGTGGAGAAACATCGCTCGCTAAATATTTGATCGTCTCAAACTGATAATAATATTCCCGCGGCGTAAGAAATAAATACACAAACGGAACGAAATAATTAAATCCCATTCAAAAGACGAATTATCCTCGAGATAAATTAATTATTTTTTATAGTATTCCATCGCTGATTCTGGAAGCCGCGAATAACCAAACATTTGGCATTCGCTTCCTGCTCCTCCCTTTTCAAATATACAGGCGACCAAATTTTCGTTTTTCAAGCCCGACTTTCCCGCGACTTATCGACAACTCGAACTCGGCTGATTAGGCGGTTTATTGTTTAATTACCATCTGCAAAGCAAACAACCGGCCAGAAACCGTGGCAGCGATGCACTCTCCGCGATTTGCCATTTAGATTTTAGCCGTCTGCGAATAATAAAATATTCACATGCAAAGGGAATGCATATACAACAAACGTCGCTCAATAACCGGCTCTGAAATGTCGTTCGCGAATGTAATGAATATTTATAGAAAAGTCAATAAAACGGGAAATGCGTTTTATCGCAAAAAGCCACCCAATGAATAATAGAAGGAAGGACACGAATTTTATCTCCTCGCTTCTAATTTTCGCGCGATAAATCCGCCTCCCGAAGCAGTTTTCGCGGATATCCCGATGAATCTCGACGCGCGCATTTCCACCCCGCGGGCCTTTTATCCGCCGCGTTAACCGTATAGTTGATAAAGAAAACTGCCCGGTAACAGGTCATTATCCCCATTAGCTTCCTTTCGCGCTTCACCCCCTCCCCCCACCCCGTAATTCGCTCTAATATGTCACGCGATGGGGATATATACCAGTCTGACAAGGATCGAACAGCGCGAGGGGCGGAGAGAGAGAGAGGCGACGGACAGGATGCAAAGCAGTGATCGAGTAAACTGCAGCTCGGGCTCTTAAATTCTTAAGCAAAATCCAGAAAGGTCCATCTTCATTAGCCGAGAGAGAGAGAGGGAGACAGTCGCTCTCGCGCGTTTTAACCGTGTGACCTGGTCGATCGGCACGACGGCGCTCTCCCGACGACGGAAATAGCGGCGTGACATCGAAAATGACGCGGGAGAGTCCTCGTGACGTGCAGAACACCGCAAATGGAAAGCGCCGCGATCTCTCTCTCTCTCTTTCGGACTGGGGGGATGGGATGCATTTTCGTTAATTTTCCGCGGGGCGCCGCTGAATAATTGCGAGGAGAAGGCAGGACTGACAGAAGCTACGGCGCGCGGCGAAGGTACGGTAATCCGATAGCTCCCCGCTGAGTGATGCTGCTGCTCGCTCTTTTTTTTCTTTCGATCTTCATGCAAAGCCGCGACTGACATCGATCGATTTTCATATTTCAATATTCTTCGGTCGTTAGCATACTCGAGAAAAGTCATCGGGCACTCAGCTTTACCTGGAGCAAGTAAAGCGCGTCGGGAGCCTCCTCGAGCCGGCATTTTGCGCGACGCCTCGAGCGTGTTCGCTTCCTCCCGAGAATCAGAAGCCAAGAGGCAGCCCTGCTCTCTCTCTTTCTCTCTCGAAAGACACAGAGGAAACTCGGGCTCGACGGAGGTTTCTTTTTTTTTTTTTCCCCTCCGTCGGCGGCGGCGGCGTGCGTAGAGTCTCGCTCGAAAGTGGATTAGATAGGACTTACGTCCGCGGAGGAGGAAGAGTGCGTATGTGGGGCTCGCGCGCGTAGGCGAACTTGCCCGCCACCTGGTATTTTCGTTTCGTTTCGTCGACGTCGCCGCCGCCGTCGCCGCCGTTGCCGGCGGGGTTAAAGGCACGCACGCGCGTATCGGCTCGTTTTTCCGATTTTCAATTTTTTTCTTTTCGCTTCGTCGAGATGAGATGGAAGAGAGGCATTTTTTTTTTTTTTAAGGAACCTATATGTATATTAGAGGTCGCCGCTTTCGAGGCAGAATATTGTTTGGAACGTTCGAAAACTTCAGCGTTGCAGCA
The DNA here is from genome assembly GCA_035582975.1 of Ormyrus labotus. Taxonomy (NCBI): domain Eukaryota; kingdom Metazoa; phylum Arthropoda; class Insecta; order Hymenoptera; family Ormyridae; genus Ormyrus; species Ormyrus labotus. The sequence goes on from JAWWEO010000021.1 coordinate 8,631,961, forward strand.
GACGTTAAAGAACCTCCCTGAAAAATTGAAAATTCGAACGGAGGAAGAGCAGAGACTGCAGCAGCAGGGAAAAATCACATCTTTTCATAATAAATTTAATACAAATATTATGGTTCCCGGCTGCGTGACATAACATCTCTCCGCGTTCCTTGCGCGTATACGCAGGCACGAAGCAGAGGGAGAGAGAGAGAGAGAGAGAGAGAGGCCAAGAGGGAGGGAGAGACGTTCTCCGGTGTCGGCCCAATTTTCCAGATGTGCAGACGCGGCCGCTGCGCCCCTCGAGCCGCTTCCTTTCGGCGTTTCGGGGCTCCGTTTCAATTAATTGTTGAGAATTTTTTTTGGGAGTAGGATTCTTTTGCGATATGCTGTAATTAACACACTTCGGTGTTACAATAGAATTTATACGGAGACAAAATTTTCTATTAAAAATTACTCGGGGCATGATTCTCGTATTTGAATTTTTAATTGTTCGCTGACGTGAAATTTTTTAAAATTTTGTATCGGAATTTTATCATGCCACCACGGTAAAATTCCAAAAAATAATAACGTGCACGGAGAGAAATTGTTTAGAAAAATTACTATACTCGTCAGTAATGCGAGGACAGACTTTCAATTAGGGTAAAAAAATGTTATACTTTATATTAAAATTTACTATACGTTTAGTAATTTTTGCTAAACTTTTAATAAAAATTGTTAAAAATATTACTAAAATTACTATACAGTATAGCAATTTTCACCCTAACTCAAAGTCTGTCCTTGAGTTACTGACGAGTATAGTAATTTTTCTAAAAAATTTCTCTCCGTGTGGTAAAAAAAACCACGATAAAACTTTAGTCTACTGCAAATTCGTAAGATTTCTGTACGTAAAAAATACACGAATGTTAGTATGATATTTACCACGCTGTATATTAATTGTTACCCTGAAAAATGGATTCTACTTAACTTCAATTCAATTTTCTGCATAACAAAAAAATTTTAACAAATTTACAGCTAGCATCGAGGATGGTAACTTTTACCGCTCTGTCGCGTTAAAATTTAGCCTTGCTTCAAATAATTTTTACAAGAAGGGAACTCTGCCCCGCGATCACCGTGCTTTTCACGATAATTTTTAACAGAAAATTCTGTCTGCGTACCCGATTCACTCCAAGGAACAACAAGTATTCTCTCCCGCCGCGGAGGATTAACTAAACAGCTGTAAAACTTCGAGGCCATACTTCAAACCATCCCGTCGAAAAAGAGCCCAGATTAGAGGGAAGCTCCTAAGGCCTCCCGCAAAAAACGAAGCTCCTGCCGGTGGCGGAGTGTCCCTCTCTCTCTCCGTTTTATTACCTCGCGGCGGGCAAAAAAACCGGGCCATCCTCCCTTCTTCCTCCCGCCGGAATCTCCAGCGGCACGGCGGCGGCACTTATTTGTTATCTTTAATCCAGAGCGCCGGTCCGTCGTCTCCCCCTTGCACTTTGCCGCTCCCGAGGAAGCGGAGGGGCGCGCAGCGCCGGATATCCGCTCACCCTGTTGCACTCCTGCGCGTACCCGCCTGCACACTCGAGAAGGGAAAACCGACTTCGAGAGAGCGCGACGGGAGGAGGAAAAAAAGACACGCGCCCGAGATAAATCGTGGAGAGCGCGGAGAGTCGACGGATTATCTGCACCCGGAGTTCGATGAACTTGCCGCCGTCGCTGCGGCTGCTTTTCGGGGGACGAGGGGGGAGGAGAGAGAGAGAGAGACTTTTTTCCGGCGGACTAATTGAATTTTCCCGCTTGGACGTGCGCTGGATTTCACGCGAGTTTTTTCACTCGTCAGCCTGATATCGGATGGAATTCTGACGGTTGCGAAGGCAGTTATTAATTACTCGACGGAAATAGACGCTTTGGCATGGTATTGTTATTTTTTTTTTTTTCTTTCGGAAGGTAAGTTGGCGCTGCATTTGTTCGACTCTTATTCGAGTATTTAAAAATCTTTTGAGATTGTTTTTATTAATTGATTAGCCACATTGTCTAGAAACTGTTTTTTTAAATCTCTGTAGCAAATAAAGACATATATTACATGTAAGACGCAGCAGTGTATTTAGAAGACCAGAAGAGAAACCTCGGCAGTTAAACAATTTCCTACCAGACTTCAAACTACTCGGAAACAACGAAACTCGAAATTTCCCCAATTCGTCGCAGACTCGTAAACTTCGTAGCGTTTGTTGATAAGTGTCTGAACAAACCGGCAGAGCCAATGGAAGCCAATAAACTTAAGTTGACACGTCGCACGCGGAAGATAACTCGTATTGACCGACGCGCTGTTTTTTCAATTGGTGCCTTAATCATTTAATGCTGCATAACTTTAAATCGATAAAAAAAAAAAAAAAGAAATCGTACATTCGAACGAAACGCAGGTTCTTTCTCCGCCCCCCTCCCACATTTGTGTGCTTCGCGGCGTAAAAATGTTGTGCGATTAAACAGTCCATTCTTTCCACAACAATGTAACGTAATACACTTTTGTTGTACCAACTGAAATAACAGTGTTCCAGTCTGCGTAGGACTTCTGCCTGTACAATGTGCCGATATATAAAGTTGCTTGATTTACACTGGCTTCTGCAAATCACGCTCGACGCATAAATATATCCGTATCGCGTTCGGTTCAACAATTTGAAAACGCAACGTTTGCCTACGTTTTCTGGGGATTTTTTTCATGGAAAATTCAAATTTACGAAAGTATTCGTCAAGGGAAGAGTTTATTAGAAAACCTTTTTCAAAAGTATGGTATTAAATGTTCATAAAAAGTACTTTTGAATAAAGGACTCGAGCTTCGCTGATATTACGTTTAATATATTTTAAAATAAATAAAGCTCGCATCTAAAATATTCAAACCCTTTATTAACTTTTAAATGAGCCCTCGAAATGAAAAATTTTCGCAGCCCTTTCATTTTTCATTACCCGAGCGTGCCCGCCTTTATTACCTCCCGTACGTACAAATTAAAAACTCTCCCCCCCCCCCCGCAAAGCCAGCCAGTTCGAAAAAGCTTCTCTCGAAAAGCAAAGCTCCGCGAGAAAGCGTTCGGCGCAATATAAGCCGCAGCCGCAGAGAGAGCAGCCCCGGAGCCGATGGAAATCTTTCCTCCGCTCCGAAAATAGCTCGGGTCGCGCGCTGCTCGTTCGCCGCGTGGACATTTGGCGTTTTGTTTTTGCCGCGCGGAAAAGCTCTCCCTCTCCCTCTCTCTCTCTGCGTGTGCGCGGCTCCGCGCCAAAAAAACAAAGCCGAGCACCGATGCGTTCTGCGTTGTTGGCAGCCGACCAAAAAGAAAAGTGCCAGCAGCCGCTAGAGTGACGTCAGCGGCTCAGATTTTCAGGTCTTTGAAGCGCGCGCAAGAGAGAGACGAGAGGACAATGGAGACGGCGGCTGCGGGACCTTCGGATTTTTTTTTTTTCAAGGATCGCCATGGCCTGGAGGTGCTTACGGTTGGCGGGGGAGGTTTTTCCATAATCTAATACCAGATATTGAATGCAAACGACGACGGATTTTCGCGCGAAGGATCGTTATTTCCGAGACGGCTGAAGCGGAGAAAACAAGTTCAGGGATGGAGAGACCGAGCAAATTTTTGTGAATGACTGCGCGCGACGTCGCGCGTTGCGCGGATATTTATCGGTGGTAATTTACAAAGCATTTGCCAAAAGTACGATGATGTAAGAAAGTTCATGGTCTGAATAAACAATAAAGCGTTTAATTTGCAGAGGCTGCAGGCTTTCGGCGAAAAATAAACGCACTCGATTTATCTTCGATTTATTTAGAGCGCCAAATAAATCGATGGCGCTGTTTTCTTTTTTTTCCATTCGCCGCGAAATTGTACAGTTTACTCGAGAAAATTCGATCCCCTCGGCGTGCGTCGAATAGTTAGCAAGTAATAAGCGGAATATCTCGTCGGACGTGTTTTCGCGTCTATTCGAGAAAGTACCATTGTCGTGAATCACACACTAGCCGGCATTAAACCGGATCTAAATTACTTACCGCTCCATAACGCATTACTAAACAACACACTTTGATTCATCGGCGCGGAGTCGCCCGTTAATGAAGATTAACTTGACGTTACGTATTTATTTTTATTACCCCTCGGTGTAAGTTTCCTAGAACTTATGGCAAGGTAAACAAAAATATCTTCTTGCAAAAGAAGATATTGCCTCCGAAGTAAGCCGTATAAAAACTCCTTCCGGCTTATCTTTTGGTGCGTAAACAATTGTCTTATATTTGACAAAATTATTAAGATAGTCGCTGCAAAACAACTGCGGTTACGACACAGCGAATTAATTGAAATATCCCTGCAAGACGTTCTAGAGGGCAAAAAAAAATGGCCAAATCCCAAAAGGGCGCTCGAGAAAACAGGTTGAAAATCCGGTAATCCGGAGGTTGCAGGCCCGATATTGTCAGCGGGGCTAAGTAACCCGCGAGAGAGAGAAAGAGAGAGGATCAATGCAATGTAAGCGCGCGCATCCAGCCGTTCGATATCTATTAAATCGAGCGGCTACGGCGACTGGAAAGGGGAGAGAGGGAGGGAGGGGGAGACAAGCGCCGGACGAAATCTCCCTGGCTTATGTATTTTAATGGAATCGAGTGGCCGAGCTTTCGAGGCTCGCCGGATTCCGATCGAGTTGTTACAGAGGCTCTCTCTCTCTCTCTCTCCCTTTCCAGCGCGCCGGTGCCAATTGAGTTCCTCTCCAACTTGATTATTGCCCGCAGATGAGATCTGTATTACCCGGTAATTCATATTGGTTTTTTTCCGCTTCCTTTTGCGAGCAGCGGTCCGAGTTTCTTTAAAATCGAATCTCGAGCCCTCGAACAATTTGCCGTAACGACGTTAGGAACTTTCGAAGGATGAAAAAAAAAAAAAAAAAAAGACGTTCGGTAAATAATACACTCGTTTCAAATAGTTTATATCTCTCGCGAACCAGATGAGCGTGACTGAGCCGCTAAACGGATGATTTCGAGATTAGCCTGCAAAGCTGTGTTTAGTCCGTTATTGGATCAACTTGGCCTGGCGCTTTCATCTATCGACTGAATCTCTCTGCGCTTTATAATAAAAAGAGCTTTTGCACGTATCGAAGATATACTTACATATCACATATTCCCGTGTAACGAACGGACTTGCGTGCAATTAAGAGCTTCTATATCGAACCACCTTAATTGAAACAGCGCATAATCTAATAAGTTTACTCTAATTAACGCTTAAATTTCAACCGGAAATCAGGCGATATCCGATCAATTCCAAAAATACCCTTTATCCGCCGACCCAACGATTCCTTCAGCCTTTTATCAAACGGATGAATTTCATTCGGGGGGGAGAGAAAGAGGATCGTTAAAAGCTCGGCGCGCGGCGTTACGCGCCAAAGGAACGAGGCGAATTACAACCTGAAATATACAGGCGGCCGTAACTGCAGCTTCGTCGTTCTCGCGGAAAATCGGATAACGGCCGCTGTGGGTTATATACGTACTGAATGTTTTACGGCGAACCGCGACGGAGCGCGACCGAAAAATGTAACGCTGCAGACTCCCGGCGATAATCGGAGCCGACTGGTAAGCGAGAGAGGCGTTTTTGCACCTGCCGTCAAGCTTCTCTCGGAGGCAGGCAGCTTGTCGGAGTGTGCAGCCGGCTGCCTCGGGAGCTGAATGTTTTAGAGCTTTCTTCCGTTGGCTGTTTTTTTTGTGTGGCAGCTCGAGTTTGCGATAAAATTAACGGTAGATTTTTTAATTTTGAATAATTATCGATTTGACGGGGATCGTGATTCACTTTACTGCTAAATATGCAATATTTTGGTTTTCCGAGTCTTCGGCGTAAAGCGTAAGAAGATGACTCACTCGCGAGGCCTTCGATATATTTTTTTTTAGGACGATTAAAATTGTAAAACAGCGCGAGAAGGCGGGGTGGAATATAAATTCGGCACTTTTGGACCGGATCGTCCGCCATTTCGAATTCGCGATATTAACATTATTCAAGATCATTTTCAACTTTGCCATTGTTTCTCTCCCACCGTAATTAGGCTATTGTTGTAGCTTCTGTTTCAGCTGAATTGCATTATGTTCCAAATAATTTATTTACATCGGAGCAAAACGAAAGCTCTTCAAACAAATAATAATATTAATCAGAGAATTTATCAAAATTTTCCTCGAAAAACGAGAGCCTCGCCGTCCTTCCCAAAGTAATGCAGCACCGACACGCGTTAAGTAATACAACTCGCGAGCTCGAATCAAAAACGGAAAGCGACGATTACGACTAATGACATTGGCCGGTGACTTTATAATTTGCCGGCCGACGGCGGCGGCAACTGTTCCGCGAGTAGTCGACGACCAGTCGGCGGGTCTCTCTCTCGCTTTATAATCGCTCTCCTGCGCCGCGGAGATTCGCGCGCGCCGAGATTTGTTTTTGTTTTTCTCGAATCGCTTGGCCGGCTTGCCAGCGAGGAGGAAAGTTTCCGCGGCGTTGGATTTTCGCTGATTTTCGCGGAACGAGCGGAAATGGTTGATTTAATATTTTTGTCATTAGCGTCTGCGAAAAACGGAAAAAAGTAACTGGAGAGGAGGGATTCCTAACAACTTTATTGGCTTAGAGTGTAAAAATAAAAATTGGAATTTGAGAGTTAGATAAATTGGTGTCTTTAAGAAACATTATTGAAATCAAAAGACTCGACAGAAAACTCAATTGCCCCAAAAGCAATAAGACTAATCATTCTAGAGAATTGTCAAAAAACTACATTAGACAAAGAACTCGAGCGAAAAAAATAGACAACCCCCCATAATTCATAAAATTACAATATTGCCCGAATTAATCGTTGCAATCTATCGACAAAGCGCCCAAGAAGCTCGACAAAGGCGCCCTCCAGAAGCACTGCGCCAATTAGCTCAGTTCGCGCACGAGTCCTCGGCGCGATTCCCTGAAACTCCGAGGGGGAAAAAAGAAAAAAAGGAGAGAGGAGGGCAGGATAATCAGTCGAATCATTGCGGGTTCCAATGCTAATGCGCAGCGCGGCGATAGCATCTCTCGCGTTCCTCGCCGGTAAGTTTTGCGATAACTCCGCGCGGCGAGGTGGGAGGGCTGCGGATTTATTGTTACATGGTTAGGCGTTTTTCCCGTGAGGCCGCCGCCGCCGCTAATTGCTCGGCTGTGAGGCCCCTAATTGTTTCGTTGTGCGGCCCCCCGTTTCCGAGTCTGATGTTATACGAGTCCGTTGTCGTTGTAGCTTCGCTCGCCGACTGGATAAAACTTAATGGATCGGGGGACTGGCGAAAAATATGCGCCTCGTTGATTGATACAGGGATGGAATTTCCGTTCGGATTCGAGGCTTTTCTTGTAATAAAAAAAAAGGAATGAACGGTACAAAACAGTGCCTCGAGTTTATCTGTAACGGTGTCTTTAAATTGCGAGGACTGTAAAAACCTTGCAATTTGTTTGTAGTTGTTTTCGTTACCGGAGGATTTCGTCGTAATCTAAGAGTTTGCTTATTTTTTTTCTGTAAACGCAGTATGCCTTGATAACAAACTCTTATAAATATAATAATGACTTTCAAATAGGTAAGATAAGAAGTTTAAATAATACAAAAGAGCGCATTTAACTTCTAGAAATGTAAGCCTCGTGTGCACGCTAAATCAGGAAAATGACTCAAACAATTGCAACTTCGCCGCAAAATTCGTTGTAACTTCACCGCAATCTAATATTAAAAACTGCATTATCGGCTTAATTAAGAACTAAAATCGTTACAAATCCCGGCGACCGACATTCGCGCGATCGACCCAAGAAACCTCTCCGCCGGCATCTCCGACAACGGATTCTGCCACCGAACCTTAGGCCACCGCGTAAGATCCCCGCTTGCACCGCATAACAGCTGATCAAATCGGCTTGTCAACCAATTAGCCCGCGAGAGTCGTGTTTTTCGGGCACGCTTCGGTGCCCGAGTCGGCGCGTTCAACGCGCGAAAACCAGTTGGAGCTGGAAAACGCCCTGAAGCCTAAAGCGCCGCGTCTGACGGTTCGCAGTGACGCATTCGCATTGAACACAAAGCGGCGCGCGCGCCGCGCGTTTCGTTCCATTGCCGCGGAGCGCAATTAAAACTTTCGGGCTCCGCGGGCGCAATCTTTATTTTTACGCAGGTCGATTTAATTATGTGCGCTTGTAAAAACGGGGGGAGAGATAAAAGTGCACGTCGTATAATTGGAAAGGCAACGGCACGCCGCGCGGGGCATTACTATTTGATGCCGATTCTATTATACAAAAAGCTTTCTTTCGTCAATTTAAGGTTAATTCGCTCATCTCGAGTATAAATGGATTATTTACTTCGGAGCCCCGATCGTCGACTATCGCTGATTAATTAATGTCAGTTTACTATTGCAATAAACCGGTTTCCGCCTCGGGAGATACTCCAAACGTCAAGCAGCCTCCTTTCCGCGACAATCAAACAAACAGTTACCCCCCCCCCCCCCTCGACTATTTTCACCAAAAGTCACTAAACCGCCGCGTTACAATCTTTATTTATCTTACGCACCAGTGTACATACTCAAGCTGGACAATTCTTTGGAACGGTGTCACAATAAGTATTCACAAGCGGAAAACCAGCCGAGCGGCCGAAACTCTAGCCAAAGTCAAACACTCGAGCGCTGGCGAGGGAGCGGCAGTAGGGCAGGAAGGAGTCGCGCTTCTTCGGCCCGCTCATCTTTCGCTCTCGAGCCTCTCTCCCTTCAGCAGCGCCTTTCGCCCGGAATAAAAAAAAAACAACAAACGCGACGGAGAGGATATCTTCGACGATATCGAAGTGCGTGAGATGCCAGCCTTAACGCGACTGCAGACTTCAGCCGCCGCGGTGCCTTGACTCCCAAGTCCGTGCTTGCGTGCTCTGCTCGCCTCCCTCGGGCAGTGGCAGCAACCTGATCGTACAAATGCGGCGCGCGGATGCCGATGATGCTAAAACTAACCCGGCGTCTACATTTATAACGTCCTTCTCGGCTCTTTATACCCCAAAGGTTTCGCCGCGCCCGCCGCGGCGCGCGCCCGACGTCCAAAAGCTCTCTCCTCTCGCGCGCCTTCACTCAATTTTAGCGCGCGCGGCTCTCGCTCGCTCGCTCGCGAGAGAGTCTAAGTATTAACAAACCGCGTGAAAAGATACCAAAAATAATTTTCCCCGCGAAGAAATAAATCGGGAGCGCGGAGTTGTGCTATCCACCTCCTCTCTTTCTCTCTCTCTCTCTCTCCTTACCCCCGGGTTTCTATATATTGCCTCCTCGCCCGTGGCCGACTCTCTTCTTCTTGCCTCTCGGCGAGGAGAGTTAGATGCCGATAATATAAGAAGAGAGAGCAGGGCAGAGAGAGAGAGAGAGCAGCAGCAGCAGCCTCTCCGTCGGCCGCCGGAATAAGAAGACGAGACGAGCAGCCGCGGTGGCCCCGCGGCCCGGATTTATAAAGAGCAGCGAAGACGCCGCCCGTTTACTAGTATCACCGAAACCTGCTCTAACGACCGCTCGCGAATTTCGCGAGTGATACTCTCCACCAGTTCGGTGCCGCGACAGGTGGTCAGGAGGATCGTCGGTGCCCTGTGTGTACAAGTGTGACCAGTGGAGACTTCGAGAGTCGGGGAGGCAGCGAGGGAACGACGACGGAGAGAGAGAGAGAGAGAGCTTTCGTGAGAATTCGGAGGATGAAGAAGGTTTGGTGACTGGTTTTCGAGCGCGAAAGCTTCGCGGATCGAGCTGTTCTACTTCGGGAGGAAGTGTGGTTTTCGCGGAAAAATAGATTAGCTAAAGTTCTTTGTCTTCGACCGCAAGCGAATCCGCGAGAGTATCGCCGAACGCGGTGATACTTCAAGACGCACGCGAGGCCAGACGACCTAAACAGCGATAAATTATACAAAGTGCAGCATCACTCGCGAGTCGCAGCAGAAAAGGGACGGTGGTTAAAAAGCTGCTGCCGCGGCGCATCGTCGAATTCGCGGAGGAGCAAGAAGTTGGAGGTATCACCGGAGGCACTCAAAAACCATACATACATTCACGTCACTCCACAAAATCAGCGCGTCGCGCGTCAGCTAAGCAGGTCCGGCAAAGCGTTCTAAATATAAAAGAGTATAAAGCGAAAAAGCGTCAAACATCGGTAGAGCGCGGAGAAAATCGAATTACACGCTGTGGTCCCCCCGGAGGGGGAGGAATATAAAATCAGCCTCTGCCGGCAGCGGGGGTAAAGAAAGGGGAAAGGTGCGCGTGTGTCGCGCGGGCGCGCGCGAATTTATAGATGCCGATGTTTGACGCTTTTATGTACCCCGCGCGGCTCTCGCGCGCGGCAGCTGCTGCGCTGCGCTGCGCGGGGTATATCGCGCGCGGAAGGCCAAGAGGAGAGAAAGAGCGCTTGAGGACTTACCTCTGCTGTTTTTAGAACTCCACTCCCAGAACTGCGCGCGCGGGCCTTTGCCGAGCCAAAACCAAAATACCACCGACATAACGCGAAGCGCTAGCCAGCAACCCCTGGCGCAACGCGCGCACGCACACAGACACTCGCGCCGAGTCGAGAGAGAGAAGGGGAGCGGCAGTCGCCGGAAAAGTGAGGTTAGGAGGCTCCAGTGGTGGGGGGCGACGGGGGACCAGCCAGAGAAACGGCCGAGAGAGAGAGAGAGACGCCGGATAATGCAAAGTTTAAAGAGATGCGAAGCGGGCTTCGGGGGATTGTAAAAAAATAATGGCGATTGGGAGGCTATTTTCGGAGCTTGCGAGCGAGAGAGAGAAGGGGAGGGGGGCGCGTTCGTTAGTGCAGCGAGTTCCTCCGAAAGCTGCCTCGCTGTTTGAACGCCGCACCGGGCCGTGGAAAATTTACGTCGCCTTTTCGCGCTCGCTGCTAGAGGATAATTGCATTATAGTGGCTTTCGGAGAAAGATCGCTTTAACCGTGTCTTCTTTGTTTTTTTCGACCCTTTTGCGCCTGATTTTTTATTATTAGATTCCCTTGTCAATTCCGTGACAGCGGGCTAACAAAGTTTCTTGCTTGCTAACTCGCTCGTTATACGTACGTTTTCGCAAACTCTTAGAATAATACTCTTCTTTTTTTTTTTTTTAATGAATCATTTTCAATCGGTTTAAAAAATCTCTCCAACCTTCTTAGGAACGAAAAAAAGCTCTCGAAAGGCCCGAACAGCTAAGCAGGCGGCAGCCGGATAATTAATCGGGGCGTCAAGTGATTTCTCTCGGAACAAAAGCCGGATCCCTGAATCACCGTTGGGCCAACAGCAGCGCATTATAAAGTCCCAAGCTCGACATTAATCGAGTCTCTCTTTGCAGCCGGCAAAAAGCTCTCTCCTCCGCGCGGCGAGCAAAAAGTCAGCCAGGCACCGTCCGCCGGTGCTATTTCGATGACGAAAGCTCTTTGGGACGCGTGGCTATGGCGCGGGCCGGCGGCGGCGGCGATTGGCCAAAGCCGGGCGTCCCGACGCCTCGCCGCGGGCCAATGCCGGCCCGCTTAGGGCGGACCCCCGTCGGCTTCTCTTTTCGTGCCGATCTCTCTCGTTCCTCTCTGGCACGCGGCCGCCAAAGAGACAGAGACGGAGATCGAGAGCGAGACTCGCGGCTGCCTCGTGCCGAGAGACGGAGAGATTTTTTTTTTTACACGGGACGGAGAGAGAGGTGTTTTTTTTCTCCACCTCGAGAGGGCCGGATGACGGCCCGGTAGGAAGTAGCTGAGAGCTTCGCCTTTTTTTCTTTGAACCTATTGTTTTTTTTTTTTTCTGACGAAGCTTTGAAGCCGGCGGAAAGATTTGGTTACTGATTTCGTGATACTCGAATACGGGGGAATTTCGTCTTGTCGCACTCGACTTGTTCTACTGGCTGTCATTTACTTAACACTCTTTTTTTCTGCTATTCCTCAAAAGTACGCTCAGAAAAATTAATTAATTTATTTCAATACCGCCTTCGCACACTGCAGCAACGACGGCTCGAATGCAAAAAAGAGAAAAATATTTTGCTCGCGCCGCGAATTTCCTAGAAGCCTTTGCGCAAACGCAACGACGATGTTTGTGCGCTCGAAATTAATTTCGTTAATGAAGATCATCGCCGGCCAGTGTTAAACAAACCTCGATGGAAATATGCCAATTTATCTATACCCACGTCCGAAGAATCCCCGCTCCGCGAGACGAGAATCGTCAAGTTTTTTCATGCCCGCGCGAACAAAGCCACTACATAATCCAATTACGAAGGATGCGCGCCTCTCTCGAATAATTTCCCAACCTACACCGGTCCAATTGCAGCCTCGAAATCGGTCGAATAAATAAAAAGAAAGAAAGAAAAAAAAAAAGAATCTGGATAGCAATGACGCACTTTCCGCTCGTGCATCATCATCGACTTTCTCGAGAGGATTTCGGGGCGGCGAATCCGTGGCTCCGATTTCGAAGGATGATCTCTCCTCTCTCTCTCTCTCTCTCTCTCGCTTGCGCGCGCGAGCGAGCGACGATCGCGCTCTCGTAATTGGCTTCGCCTTGGACGAGCGCTCGAAGGCCGAAGGTGATTTTCAAGGCGGATGCCAATTCCATGTGGTTACGAAATGCCGCAGACGCGCGCGAGAGAGCGAGACCGAGACCGATGGAAGGTGTGCGTGCGTGTATACACACGAGAGCCGCGCGCGAAAACCGAGTAAACAATTATTTAGTTTTCCCGGGGAGGGGGGAGAGAGATCGCGTCGCGGGAAAATCGTCGATTAGGGAAATTGAACTGGTGCGCTGCGCTCTTGGTTTTTTGGGAAGCTCGACGGGACGATCGACGTGAAATTGATGGAACGAATTCCGTCGTTCGAAACGACGCGAATCGTCAAGGCGAACTTGATGTGTTCTTTTTTGTTTTTTAAATCGTTGGTGTAAAATTTTCCAAGTTTTTTTTCTTTGTAAAAGTTAAATTAATAAATCACAGTCAAAACGCGGTTAATTATTCGGCGAAGGTAAATTCTTCCTTCGTCGTAAACGTGCAGTGCTTAATAAACTTTCGCGCTTGCAAGTCGGAAAACAATGTAAAGATAACGCCGGGCACCTCATTTAATTAGTATCGGTATCAGCGGCGCCTCGGTTTGTTCTTCCAATATACAGTGTGTGCGCGCGCGCGCATTCGCAAGGAAATATGGAAGTATGCTAATAAAGAATAAACACGATGGCTCACGCGCTATTAGGTCACTGGAACATTTGCATCAATTTACAACTTATTATGTTGAGATAAACTATTTTTTTAACGACGCTCATCTCTGGGAGCTCCTCGCGACGACCGCGGCGCAACTTATATACGCTTCGCGCGCTTTATATCAATTCGATGTGTGTGCGTTATGAAAGAAAAAAAAAAAAAATGGAAAAATTACATCATCACGCCGTGTGTGTGTGTCATCACTCTTTCACCTTATCAGCGGAAAACGAGCAGCGCCTGGACTGGAGTGTTGGGTAACGAGTGAGGAAAAAAAAAGAAAGAAATATTAATTAATCGCTCTCGCTTTCGAACGGCGCACCTTTCAATTTTTCCGTAGTTCCAGTTGAAAACTTTCTTTTCGGACAGGATCGCGCGACCGGGTCTCTTCTTTTTTTTTTTTTCCTTTTTAAAAAAGTCGACAGTTTTATGGTCGTGACGTACGAAGTTTCGCATACTGTGGTATACGGTTAGGCATAATGAAGCTTATCGCGATGCAGAATCTCGAGGAGAGCCTCGATGTGCAAACTCACCGGAGGAGCCGCTGCTTTGCATTTGCCAAAAATCGTTTAATTATGGAACTCGGGAGAGGCTCGTAAAGGAATCGCGAATTATTATGTGCATCTTCCGTAATTGCGGAAAAAAACACGACGCTCGATCTTCATCCGCAGTCGTTTCCGAAAGTTCCATGAACTACTTACATTGTTTAGCGGCTGGTTGAGGGACGGAGCGTTTTTGCCTATTAAAGAAGTTATCAGCATTAAAATTTACGATTAAAAACTGAGGTTATATAATTAGGCTTCGTTATTTAACATTGATAGTGTCAGTCTAGGCAAATGCATTAATGATCATTTGCTTGTAAAAAGTTTTTATTTATTTATTTATTTTTTTTTTTTCTTAAAAAATACTATTTAGAACGTGGATTTATAAAAGATTTTAGGTAACTATTGCTGGTAAAATATTGAAAATTTAAATGATCATTTCCTTCCGCAGGTAATTATTCAAAACAGTCAAAGATGATTAAATGATTAGCACTTTTACTGGAATTACAGAAATTACGATTTGGAAGCTACGCCATACCTATTAAATTATCGCTTTATCATCAAAAACTGGTTTCCCGGCAATTTTTTACCTCCTCGAGAGCTGAAAATTCGTAAGAACGAAAATTCAAATGCTGTTACCGGAGCTTCAATAAATTTCGAATCATGTTTGAATGTTTGAAGAGCGCGGAGTCCGCGGCATTTACATTATTCAGAACGGAGCATCTTGATCGCGGAAAATCCAAGGATTTTGTACGAACGGACGGAGTTTCAATTGACGGATTTGCGTTCGACGAAAATTGACAGAATTCAATCGAGAGAAAACGCCGACTGTATATTCATTTCCCTGGCAACCCGAGATGTCTCGAGAAACCGGTAAACAAGTACTTTGGATAAATACTTGGATGCCAGATGAAGCATTACATTAATACAAGAATTGATTCGTTAGAGATTTTAGTACGCCATCCGAAAACAAAATAAATACAGTAAGATTTTCAAGCGTTTAGATAATAAGGTTTTGAAATTCTCGGCGGCTAAGCCTTTTTCATTTTATTTACGACCGAGCTATTATAATTTTGAAAATAAAACTTTTATTTCCATTACCGCTCTAAATTCAAGAGCCGAAGAAAATTGCGAAGAAAAAGTATAATTGCCACCTATTTTTACTGGCGCGCGCAGGTGAGTAATTCAGCAGAAACTTTGTTCTTATTTACTGTGTACAGTGACGCGGTGACCTATTATTGCACTGCATTTAATGCGAAGCAGCTCCGACTGACACGATTATATTCCATCGCAAACGCGGCTTGTCTCGCGAATATTTAATATCAGCCTGACAGCCCTGAAACGCCTAAAACTTTTGCCTGCCCCCGTCCAACGCTTATCGATTTTAATGAATAAAATAACAAAAAATGTAACATCATCCGTACACTTGGTATTCCAAAACTGTCCGAGGCATTTAGTAAACACGGCGAGCCGCTTCCGATATACCCTCCGATTGTCCAAACCGAGTGGAGGCCTCCGAAATAATTGATAAGAAGCCGACAAAAGCTCGGGGGGTGAAAAAGGCCGTACTCCGCCGAAAATACCCGCATTCGAGGTCAAAACTCGTAATCCGATGCATCCAGAAAAAAAAGAAGCAGCAAAGAAGCGATTCATAAGCGCGTTACCGGTAGGAATAGACCGCGCGCGGCGCGAAGACGAAGAACCTGACGTGACGTGATTGCATTTCGTGAAATTCGTACAATCGGATTACGTTTTAGGCGAGAGAGAGGCGACTAATTCGCTTTTATGCGCGACGGGGATGATGCCCGTCCGAAATAGCTGCGCGAGAGATCGTTCATTATTTAGAGGAGTTCCGCGGGGCAGGTATATAAACGACGGACGGCAAAGGTGAACGAACCCGCCCTGACACTTGCATAATAACCTTTCCTCTTCCCGATTTTCAGAGCCGCGGCGCAGCAGCAACGATCGCCGACGGATGATGAATCCACGCCATCGGGATGACAGAGATGAGAGAGGCGCACGGGAGGAAAATAGATTCGATTCTGGTGGAAGCTGAATATGAGATTATGTGGAGCGAATTTCCAACGAGGATTGTAACGTTTCCCGAGGAGACGTTGAACTGGCTGCTATTTTTGGATGGGGTAAGATCACGTTCTTGATAGGAAACTGATCGTTAGTCGTATGAAGAGCCCCGAATCTTGAATTAAATGTGCCTGCATGAAATTTTTAATAAGCTAATTGTATGCCAATGTAATTGTATATTATATTCTGCCTAATATTTCCCGAGATCAAATGCCTTTTAAGATTAATAAAATTATAAAAATTTATAAAATTTACATTGAATAACGAGGTATAAATGTATTAATTATTATATTTTTAGCAATTGTATGTTATGTTCTGTGTAATTATATTTTTTTACTAAGTATCTAATGTTTTCAATTCCTTTGATAATTTATTAAAACTGTTTATTGCCATATAGTTTTACTGATCTTTATTACTAATAACTTTGTTCATTTTAATGAATAATGTTCTTATTTCTGGCTAAACTTTTTGAATTGGCTACCACACTGTCAAAAAAAAAAAAAAAAAAATACAATACTTTATAGGAAAATTTACCAAAAAGTATAGTAAAATTTCTTACAAAGTACAGTAATTTTTTCTACAGTCTGTGGTAGCTTTATTAGACAATATGCTAATTTTTACAAGATTATTTGTAATTTTTACTATATTTTTTCTCTCAGTGCATATTCATTTTTTAAATTATAATAATTATATGCGAGATATTCATACGCAAATATTTATCTATACACTGAGAGAAGAAGTATAGTAAAAATTACAAATAATCTTGTAAAAATTACCATACTGTCTAGTAAAGCCGCCA
>JAWWEO010000021.1:8648638-8670404 GCA_035582975.1 Ormyrus labotus
TTTTTTGGGTTTTGACAGTCTGTGGCGGCTTTACTAGGCAGTATTGTAATTTTTACTAAACTTTTCTCTCAGTGTAATTATTTTATAATCTGTAGTAATCTATAATTATTTTTTAGTGACTTTTTTCAAAGAGCTTTTAGGTGTCAGTTGGCCTTAATTCCCAGAATGTCAAAGTTTTTACACAAAAAAATAAAAGATTCAAGGGAGGATTAACCGAAGACGGTAGCGGACATGCCGAGATTTGACTCATCGGCAGATGCTGGACATAAACTACAATTCTTTGTAACTGCAAGAGTCGACGGCTTACGCATCTCGCAAAAAATGGATTCGAATATTCCAAGACGTCGACGTACTCGTATAAAAGCCTCCGCAACAACTATAGAATCCCGTAAATATATACTGCCCGTAGAATTTAGCATTTTATCCGAAGCTCGGGGATCAACAACTTTCATGCCTCCGCGATGACAATTTTTCTATTTTTAAATGTTTATCATTTTTACGGTAATGAATCAATAAAAAGCGTTGCATACTTTATTGTTATTAAGGAACTAGTTCTTGGTATCGTTGAAAGTAAATATAATCTTGACTTGAAGGTTGGATCCAACGCGGCAATAAAAAATGGAAGGTAGCCGTGTTTCGCACTGCAGCTTTCGTGCCATTTACGAAAATATCTTAAGTAATAATTAACCGTTCCAGATGCAGGTAACAAATGAAATTCTCCCCGAATCTAATGAAACAATAATGCAGCAACAAATTTAATGAAATTTTCAGCTGACACTTCACATCGTTACCTCGGATTCCGGTCAAATAAAAAAAAAGTGCCTGCAAGTGTCATAAAACTAAAAGCGTCTTTGTCGCGTTTATCATTCAAGAATACAATCAATTTTTAGGGACATTTAATTCTGAAACCTTTTGGACGAAATTGAGTAATGCATTCAATTGTTTTGACTCGGTACACACCGTAACTTTTAACTACCTTATGTAAGAGTCTGGGGAATGAAGGGGGTTGTAAGGTAAGGCACTCCGAAGAGTTGTATGGGAGAATGAGCTTCAGAAATTGAATAAAAAGATGTTATGTAAGCTGTAATATCTTCCTGCATTCTATTATGTTACTATATACCACGTAATATTAATCAAGAACAATTACTGTCTGCAAAACCTTTTCGAAACCTGTAAGATATTAACCCGAGATGTGAAATGATAAAGTTCTTTTTTTTCTGGTCTTTTCTAAAAATCAAATATAATTTTAAATGATAAATCTGTAAGCGATGGTAATAACGACATTGATTCAAAGAAGGCTGACGAACGTTTGAATTTTCAAATCGAGAGTTATAATAATATCTTGAACTTTTGCCGATTAAATTGGATTAAATTCAATAATCAAATTGCTCCCGAACCCGCTAATTCTCCCAACGAAACGAGGCCAATTTTAATATCCGAGCAGAATCTAATTGCAAACGATAGCTCGCCTTCCAAGAAACGAAACTTTGTCGCACCCAATTTTTCAGAGCTGACATTGATTGTTACCTCCTCGTGAATCATTTTTTTTTTTTCAAAACGACAAACGACTCTTTGCATTTTAACAAGCCTGACTCAAGCACAACAGGTAACATTCCTGAAACAATATCGTGCAAAAACCATTAGAGATAAACGGCGCGTCTCCGCTTACTCCCCGGTAAACAGCCCGCTTCATCCTCGGAGGAAACGAAGCGAAAACTAGCAGCCGCTAATCGAATTGAACGCCGAGAAGAGGCAGCGTGTCCTCTCGGCGAAACTCACCGCGAGCCCAGCCAGTCGGGAACACGACGGAGAGAGAGAACCAGGCACAATCCCTTCTTGCGGTCTCGGCGCTCTCTCTCTCTCTCTCTCTCGGCTCGTTTCCGATCTCGCGCTCGGAAACGCGTGGCGCACGTGCACCCTGCGCTCGTTTTCTTTCCGTTTCCCCGCAGAGGAAGCGGAGAGAGAGAGAGGGGGGGGGGGGGAGAACGGCGCGCGCCCGTCGCGGATCGGCACGTGTCACTCGATAAATCTGTCGCTGGCAGCTGACGTCGGGAGTAGCAGCCGGCTCTCTCTCTCTCTCTCTCTCTCTCCCTCCCCGTTCGCGTGCAGCTTCCGAGACGCTTGTCGCTGCGGATTTCTCCTTCTTTTTTTTCGGGGCTCCTTCTCGCCCCGAGCTTCTTCTCCTTTTACGCCGTTAACATCGCCGACAGAGGCAGATGGCCGGGAGAGTTTGTGGCAAATTTTCATTTTGCGGTGTGGGTGCCGCGCGGAGGCCGGGGGAGGGTTTCGGCGCTGAAAGAGCGCTGCTTCTGCTGAACGGTTTTTAATTAGTCGCGCGCTTTTGTTCAACTCCACCGCTGTGCGATCGTTAATCATTTGGATTTTCAAGATTTTATTTGTATACATCTCTCGAGTTCTTCATGCGCTCATCAAGATCAATCAGACACGGTCGGTGTGTGTCTTTGCGCTGTGACGGTATTCACAGAAAATTTTGAATTATCCACTCCTCGTAATAAGCTCAAGGAGTTCGTGTTGCCGCGCATGATTGAAAGCGCGCACTTTATCACCGCCGCCGCGCGCTTTTTCCTTTCTGCCTCGCAGCCGCGCGCGGCGATATTTAGTCACGCAGAAAAGAAATAAGGAGAGGAAGTTGGCTTCATCCACAGCTGATCGTGTACAACCAAAGCTTATCGTTTCTGTGATGACTCAGCGCGATGATTCGGCGGGATTGAAAGCGGGGATTAGCAAAAAGCGTCGTTCTCGCTAATAGAAATTAATTATTTTCATTAGCCTCTTACTGACATCGTTAGCGCTGCGGAGCTTTCCAATCGAGTCTCGGACGTCGACGCGACGTTGCGATTCGTATAAAGAGATTCGCCCAAATAAATCGCGTCAATTATAATTTTTGAAAAAAAAAAAAGCAACTCGAAAGGGGCATTACTTTGATTCGACTGAATTTTCCCGATCGTCCAAAGTACCACCCGAACTTCCATTCGTTCTTAATGGTGGCTTTTAAAGCACGCCGTCTCCGAAGCGCGGAGGGGCCGACGACGGTCCCCGAACGATCGTCCATAAAATTGAAATCCAAGAGCAGCAGCGGCGGCCGTGTCCCCATCGGCACGCAGGAAAGCCATTAAAAAATCATCGTTACATCTCCCCGGAATCATTAAAGGCCCCCGGAGGAGGAAGAAAATCCCGGTCTTCCGGCCTCGGGGAAAGCGCAGAAAAGCTGCAAAAGAGAGACCGGCGTCGGCTCTAAAAATAGAGCGGCCCCTCTACTCGCGAGCACACATCTCAGACGCTCCTCTCTCTCTCTCTCCCTTTTAAAATTTTTTGTCAGATCGGATGTGCTCGCGTGGATATCGGCTCGGGGCACGTGCCGTTGGCAAGTGTAGCGCCGTTAGTCATCGGGGGAGGGAGAGAGAGGCTGTTGAGAAACGCATTCCTAGGCGTAGAGGAGCTTTATGAGGCCGACTAGTAACGATTGATGGAACGGCGAAGTTGAAGTTTTGGCTGCGGGAAACTATTTTTGGCCCCGCCGCAGTCGCCGGTTGCGCTGCTTTATACGGATTTGTCATTGTGTAGAGAAGTTCTTGCTCGCGGGACTCGGCGTGTGCCTTCAGCTGTTCGATTCTTTACTAATTGTATGCTGGGCTGCTTAGCAGTGAAAATATTGTGCTTCGAGAGAGACGACAGCTTCTTTGCTAAGTATTAACTGAGTATTAAAGTTGGAACAACAATTGTAAAATATTTTATTATCGCAACTCTTTAACCAAAGCATAAACAATTCCTTTACAACGCAGGAGGAAATAGGCTCCTCCCTTGTTTACCAATTCGTACAAAAGCAGAAGCCGTTGTCCCCGGTCGTCCAGCCTCCGTCGATCGGCTCTCGCGGGGGCACAAAGCTCGGCCGCGCGCGAACGTTCTCGCAAAGAGCGGCATAAGGTCGCGGCGGCGGCGGCGGCGGCAGCTGCCAAGGAGCCCCGAGCCAATCGGCGAAGGCTGCGCCGCTGCAAAAGCTCGAGAAATTCGCGAGCGAGCCTTGTTTACGCTAGCCGTCGCTCCGCCGAAAGGAATTCTCGCCGAGAAGCTTCTCTCTCTCTCTCTCTCTTTCTCTCTGCCCGCAGCGACTGATTTATAGGGGCGCGAGCCTGCTGCGGTTATACGGCAAGGAACGAAGAGGATTTTAACGTGTGTGTGTGTGTTTTTTTTTTTGTTGGAGGTTCGGTTTTGCTTTGGATTCGGCATTGCTCGATGATGTCATTTATTTGGGATGGAGGGCTTTTGCTGATTTTTTAAACGGTTTTTGAGCTTTTCGTGGGATGAGAACGCCAACGATCGATGCGGATGATTTTGTGAGTTTTTTCATTCGGTGGAATTAATCATTTGCATTTTAGTAATATAGAGAAAAGTTTTAGAAATTTATAACTTAACTCTTACTTTGAGGATCTGGGATCGAAATTTAGTTTCTGATCGATGAATTGGTGAAAAATTAAATGTAAACTTGACTATATCTCGATTCCTTTTCGGGTAATAATATTTCTATTAGAATTATCCCCTCTTTTTCTTTAATTCAGTCAGTTCACTTAACCGAAATAAAGTAGACTTGTAGTGCAAGCTGCCTTTTTTTTTTTATAAATAGTTTATAATGTTAGATAATTATTGGATATTGCATTTCTATCGTGACGTCATATCGCAGCAGATTCTGCCCTGCTTTTTTGACGTCACGCCATAATGATTTTCAATCGTCTGTGTAATCTTAATTACCCCTTGGCTTTTAGAAAAAAATGAGAGTATTATTTCCTTTGCGAATAAAGTCGAGAGAAATTATCCATTCATGTTTAAAATTTTTTCGACGAGTTTTCAACCAGCATCCCACCAGTTATGAGATTGAAAATTGCACTTTAGAGCATACAATTCTTATGTTAAAATACGAAATACATTTGCATATTGTTGCTCAATTACAACCTGACGATGTTTAACCTTTAGAGGGCCGGGATTTGAGAAATTTAAAAAGCCCATTTTATATGTATTAAAAAGTGAGTTTGGGTCATGCACAAAAGACTAAAACTAAGGCCAAGTTTTTGACGAGTCGAAACGTGATGCCTCAAGGCGTCATTCCGGTCCTCCAAAGGTATAAAAATACGAAAAACAAGCCTCTTAACACCCCGAGATTAACGAAATCATCGTTAAACCTAAGTACTTGTTCGCGAAGCAACAATCGCAAAATTTCGGCAGTCCTCGCTCGTCTCGGCAAAAAGTATTCAACAATTCCGGGCAAGCCACCCGGGCGTTCCCGGGGCAATATCCCCTCGGCGTCCCGCGGTCCTCCGGAGGCATGAATGACACGGCGTCGGCCCTCCCCCGGCTCGGCAGTCGGAAAAATTGCCGCTCTCCTCGGCTAGGATTTAAGCTGCGCTCGCGCCTCGTCTTTGTCCCTGCGTCGGGGCTCGGTCTCTCTCTCTCTCTCTCGGCAGGCAGGCAGCCTGCTGCCCGCTAAATTTAACTTTGGGCTCTCCTTACGCGCGGCGCGACTCTCCATCTCTCTCGCTCTCCGGCAAAAGCAGAGCACGTGCTGCTGCCGCCGCGCGCTCGAGAGAGAAAGAGAGAGTATAAAGTGACGCGTGTACAAGCGCGCGGCTTGTCCTCCTTTCACCCTCCTCTCCCTCGTCTATCAGTTATCGGGCCCGCGCGCGCGGAGCTTTCTGCGGAGTGAGAGAGAGAGAGAGAAAGAAAAAAAAAGGCGCCCGGCGTGCGAGGCGGCAATCAAAATAAATGGGGGAAGCTGGTGCCGCCGATTGTTCGCCCCGGCTATTCTTGCCCGCGGCTGCGCGAAACTATTCCTTTCTTTCCGCGGAGCTCTCCGCGCAAAGGTCTAGGTTCGACGGCTTTAATAGTCTTTAATTTTACGGCCCGCGATTATCTGTATCAATTATTTTTCTCCGCCCCCCTAATACAGAGCTCAAACACCTAATACCCAACAACGAAAGCTTCAACGAATCGAGCGAGCCCGCAGCCTGGAAGCAATAACCAGAAACGCAACATCCGATCGGCGTAAGCAGAAGCAGCAACAATCGAGAAGCGCCGTAAGTAGGCGCATCGTCCCGCAGCAGCAGCAGCAGCCGTCCGTCGATGAGGTTATCTCAAGTTCGTTAGAGAGCGCCTTCTAAAAGGTATAACCCGCCGCGCTCTTCAGGCGGCTTATCTCTCGGGGAAGGAGGGGGAGGAGGAGGACGTGCGGGCTGCGGCTCTTCAACGAGCGAAGCCTGCGCCGAAGGCAGAAAAAATAAAGCCAACTTTGAATTATCTTGCGCGCGAGTCGACGTTGTACGACTCGGGAAACTGGCCGAAGCACTGGACGCGAGGACTGGCTTTTTTCCTTTGGTTATTGAGTTGCTTGCTTTCTTTAGGGGACACGAGATGGTTGCAGGTGCTTCCGAGTGGAAAAGCTAAAATTGGCGAAGTCGGTTGAATTTTGAAAGTCTTTTTGCAGTGCATTGAATAGTTTTGGATTTGAGATCCCTGGTAGCAAGTTTCCGATAATATCGCTAAAACCTAGTTAACATGTTCAAATCTAGCTAGATTATAGCGATATTATCGGAAATTATCGGAAACTTGCTACCAGGCATGTTTTGGAGGTAATGGAGAAACTAATTTATACGATAATACTATAAAATTTATTTAAATCAGTGCAATCTTAAATAGTTTATGCGCTGTGGAGCAGTTTCACACAGAGTGAATTTTAATATATTACGAGTTTAGAAATAAAATGCAGTTTTTAACTTTTGTTTCAAAAATGAATACTTGTACGCATTTATAAAATTCAATTTTTAATACATTCAATAAACGCAGTTTCTTTCTTCCCAATAACTGACATTTAATAATATCTCCTCTACAATGATGCTAAAAATGCAGGCACAAATCTAATCCAAATCGTAACCTTATCAAATAAGAAAAGAAAACGATCGGCAGTGGCGTCGAATTTTCGCACGCCGCTTGCATCTTCGAGGAAACCCGCGGCAAAGACACTCCGTACGGATTCTCTCTCTTCAATCGAGCGCCACTTGTCGAGGAATCTCGAAAAGTCCCTTTTTCCCAGAGAGACTGTCGCAGCATCTGCGGGACGTATGTCGTGCGGCGATGGCCACTGCGTGAGCCTCCCAGAGGCTGTCCCACGGACGCCATTGCGTGGGTCTAGAACACTTTGTCGGATTAAAGGTCAACGGCGCGCCCTTTAAAACGTGCGTTTTTTTTTGTAGGCTCGACGGAGATTCGATTCAAGGCCGATGCTGTTTTAGGATGAAGTGCTTTCGAGGCTGCGGAGGTCCGTTGTGTTTATCGATAATGAACTGATAATTTATGTATTGAAAAATGTTTTAAATATCCTGTTTATTTGACAAAAAAGAAAAGGAAACGCTATCGTTCTTATTTATAATAAAGTGGGTGGTACATCAAATTTTCATCAGGAGAAAATACCTAAAAGAATACTTAAAAAGTTTATACTCACACGGCTCATCCGTATTAATAAAAATTTTATAACTGTACATCGATTTTATATACCTACTAAATTAATAATAAGAAACAAATAAAAATGTACAGTATAATAAAAAGTTGTACTCCTACGCAAGTTTAACCACAAAAGTATATACACCAACAGAAGATATAGTAAAAATTGCATATAGTTATGTAAAAATGACCATACTGTCTAGTAAAGCCACCAGACTTACTTAAAAAATTACCATACTTTGTAAGAAATTTAGTGATAAATTTTCCAATATTTTCAGTAAAATTTCTTACAGCGTACTAATTTTTTTGGTTTTGGAAGCCTGTGTACTTCCCGAGACAGTACAGTAATTTTTACTAAATTTTTTCCCTCAGTGTAGTCCACCTATATGTTCGAGCGAAGATCAGTATTTTTTCGAGTGTTCTCCCGGTTAACGAGTCGAACGTCGAACCGAAAGAGAGAGAGAGAGAGAGAGCGAGATAGCCAACAATCTCTGTAGGAGGCTGGAAAACACATGTCTCGCACTCGGACCACGTGTGGGGTTGAGTGTCCCCCCCTCCCTCGTGGCGGAGAGGGAGAGAGAGAGAGAGAGAGAGAGAGAGAGAGTGAGGTTTTGGCAACCCGATACCCGCGGCTGGATTCAATTTTCTTTGTCGCGCGCGCGGATTTCCTTTCCGTAATTCGGATTTTTCTCGTTCTACATCCAATTCTGTTCCAATTATTCCGCGCTGTTTTTTTCTCTGTCCCGTTTTTTTTTTTAATTTGGAAGACGGGATTGAGGCGTCGTATCTGTATAAGAACGAATCGACTTTTCGATATAGAATTTTGAAAAATTTCTGTATATTTTCGTGTTTTAGCTAAATTTTACACATTAAACCGATCAGTTTTTTAATAATCACGTTTCAATCTGTCCGCATTCCCGTTAATCAATAGCCAATCTCTCAACAATTAGAAAATTCGTTGAAAAATCGTTCCCCGAAAACTCGTAAAAGACATAAAAAAAAAAAAACAGAAAAAAATCGTCGATTTTTCCAGCGTGCAGCCGCGCCGGCGGCGTTTTCGCGTGCTTATTTCGCAACGTCCACCAGCGGCAGCGGCAGCAGCAGTAGCCTCCTCTCCAGCCTCTCCCACACAGGCACGTAGCAACACCAAGTAAGCAGGCAGGCGCCTCGGGCCATGCCGTATCGCATTTCAAGCAGCGCGGCGACGGCCGACGACGACTCATGCCGCCGCTGCACCGGTCGAAAAGGCGCCGATGTGCAGTAGCAGCAGCAGCGGGCGAAACGCGCGGCCTTGGCGTTGGGTTGCGCAACCGAGGCAGAGAGAGAGAGAGAGAGAAAAAACAGCCCCGATAACGCGAGGAGGATCGATTCGATCGGGATGCGGCGGCCGGCTTTGCGTTACCGATTCCGAGGCTCCTTGGAGAGTTTTGCGAGCCGCGCAGATTTATAACGAGTTTGAAGCGTTCATTGTTGCTTCGGATGGCGCTGATTATAAATGGGTTTATTGAAGCTGCAGAAGTTTACTGTCGAGAGTTGTGTTTTTTTTTCTTCTTTCTTATTTATGGGGAATACCGGCCGATTGTCGTCCTTGGCTAATCAGACTTTTAGTGCTTTATGAATAAGCGATTATCTCGGACGCCGTTGCCGTTGTCTTTCCAGTTTTATTAATCGTAACGTTTCAGCTTCTCTAAAAATAACTATTTTTCACCTTTTTTCCCACCTTCCTCGCGTTATTGTAAAACTTTCAAAACGTCCTTTACTTATCGATCGATCCGGTTTCTCGATCTTACCTCGCCTTCCTCCCATCCTAAATACTCGCCATGCGCTTTTGAATCGTGTGCGAAGATATCCAACTTTCCCAAAGTCCTTGGCTAAAGCTCGAAAACTCGGAGCAGCGCGTGTACATAAAGAAAAAAAGAAGAAGGTCAGTTTCTAGGGAAAACCGTCTGCGAAGCTCCATCCATCCTTATCTCCCGGCCGAGTCGACGGGCGAAAGCCGGAGCCGGAGATAAAGCTGGAAATATATCAGGTGCACCGGGGGCTCTCTTCCACCGAGGCGTATCTCTTGCTTCTGCGAACCGATTCCCGCCGGTCGGCGAATATCGGGACGAACGAAATCGTAATCTCCGATCCCCCGATATTGTCCCGACGACTAATTTTTTTGTACACGGAATATACTCTCGATCTCCGCTCGCCTTTTTTTTTTTTTGCTCTCCTCATAATCGCATTCCGGCGTTAACCATGACCTTCTTAATTCCGAGTTACGCGTCGGCTTACGTAACCATTCGCTGTACGTGATTGTTATAACCGTTAGACGTTTGATTGTTGAGTAAGACCGGGGGAATTACCATTTATAAATTATGGAGGCGGAGGAGTGGAAAGCAGTTAAGTTCTCTTTACTCGGTTGCGAAAAGGTTAATTAATTTCGAAAAGAAAAAAAAAACTAGCCAGCAAGGGCGAGAAGGCAGAGAACGTCAAACGAACACCCTCTAACCTCCATCGATCGACGAGCGAAAAGGGAAAACATCGGAATCGCGGCTAAAAAGCGCAACTAGCTGCTCGAGCTAAAACAATAACCCAGTCAATGACTCCCCCCAGCCATTGAAAGGCTCTCTCCGTCGCGCGCGCGCACGCAGGAGTGTTTCCCCCTCCTCCCCCCATCGAGTCGGTCGCTTTACGCGGCCGAAGAATCAGCATGTGCGGCCCGAGAAAGAGAGGGCGAAGAAGAAGAAGAAGACGAAGAAGAAGACGAGGAGGCAGAGGAGAAGGAGGAGGAGGAGGAAGAGAGAAGCTGGCAGCTGCCGGGCGCGTGCGGCGTCGAGCCATTTAAGGCGCGAACGCCGGACGCCCGGCGTCGCAACGCTATCCCCCTCCGGCTCCGAAAGCTCGCTCGCCCCCCCCCCCTCCCCCCGAGAGAGGCAAGTGCGGCACGCTGATGCCTTTCCCCGAGAGTTCGATTCACTCACCCGCTGCAGCGAGAGTGGGATCGACTGATTTTTTTCGAGGGCGGCCGACGAATCGGCCGAGGATCTTCTTTTTTTTTTTTCACGGGAGGGAGACTCTCTCGGATGCGCTTTGAATGTTTCGAGCGGGTAATTAGCGGTGCTAAGGGGGTTCGTGTGGTAAATTAAAAGATTTCATCCTCGTTTAATCTTGCAGCCCGATAAATTTTATTGCATTTTTTTCTGGGCCGTGTGTACTTTTGTCTCGGGGGAGTAATTTTTTTTCTCCTCGGGTTGAAAGGAACATCGGTAGATAAGGAGGTAAGAATTTCGCTCGAGAAATTTTCCAACATTACTTTCTCGTTTACCTTAATGTTGTGAGATACGACGATCCGCTGCTTCTTTATCACGTGTGTTGTAAAGTACATCAAGACGGTTAATGATACTCACCTGAAACATAATAAAAAATGCATTTGTTAGAGATAAAATGTAAATTTATTCAATATCAATTTTCAAATCCCCAATCTAAATACCGAGAGTATCTCTAATTTCGCGAATTCAAACCCTTATAATTCCCAAATAATCGGACTCGTCGCGAAAAAAAAAGAAAAGAAAAAAAGAAACGTCCCTACAATCGACGCCGAGCCTCGTCGGATAACCGAGAGAGAGAGAGAGAGATCCCGAGCCGTGCGGTCGCGGCAAATATTATTGCGCCGTTAAGGCCGGGAGCCGCGTAAAGCAAATACCTAAATAAGAAAAATAAAGCATATCCCGCGCGCGCCTCTTTCCCCGACATTCCTCTCGGGCTCGCAGCTTCTTTTCTCTCCTCGCCGCGCGTTACAATCCTCCCTCCCTATACCCACTCGGCGTATCTCCTTACTCTCCCGTCTTCTCTCTCTCTCTCTCCTTCCTCCCCGTTTCGGCTGAAAAACTGCGGCGTCGCTGCAGACGCGCGGTAGCTCCCCCGCTTCTTTTTTCTTTTTTTCTTCTCTCTCTCTCCTTCCTCGGCTCGACGGTTTAATTACCGAGTGGCGGAGTTTTGATTTTGGTTTTTTTCGAGGGGGGAGACAGAGAGTTTTGTTAGTTTCGGGATTTTCTATTTTCGAGGGGCTAATTGAATGGGGACGTTTTCAATTTTGAAAATATTGATTTGTGGCTCGTGGAATTTCGTTTTTAATTTAATGGCATTCGGTAAAATTAGTTTCCTCTTTTTGGGACGTGAAATTTTGATTTTAATTACTCGAAAAGCCAACGAGCGAGAATTAAGGAAAAACGCTGCGAGATATATTATTTTGATTGTCGGCAAAAACTGAAGCAGCAACAAACAATCTTATCTCCGTGTACCAGTTTATGCGATACAAATTATCATTACTCTTATGGAAAAAGTATCTAAATACTCAAAACAATACATAAAATTTTACGCAAAACCTTTCAACACCGCACTAATAAAAAAAAACTTCCAAGCAAATCCAAACGACCCAGTTTAACTAAAACACATTCTCCAATACCATGAAAACATGCCCCCCGTCCTCTCGCCCCCGAATTTCCTTCAGCCTCCCGAGCGTCTCCAAGAAAGCCTGCAGCCAACTCTCTCTCTCTCTCGTTGCAGCAGCCGTCGTCTCCCCTCGCCGTAAAACCGTTTCCCGCTCGCGACACGTGCGCCAGAAGAAGAAGAAGACGACGACGACGACGACGGCGGCGCGCATGCCTGCAATAAAGCAAAGAGTGCACACGCACACGCGCGGTCATTTTCATCGATCCCCGAGAGGCGGCTTATATTCCGAGGTGCGTAAGTGCGAGGCCTCCGAGCCGGGAGAGCGAATATATTTTATGATACGCCGCCTCGGCGCTTTTTCCCGTTCGCCGGCGGGTTTTGAAGTTATCTTCGTTGGTTGGAGACAATGAGTGGACGCGCGAAAAATTACTCCGCGAAAATGTATTGATAAGAGCGATCTGGGAGCAAGAATATTGGGTTGTCGATGATAAGGATGGTGGGAATTTAGAAAAAGACAATTGGTAGCGCTGCTTGAAAGATATAGATCAAATATTATGCAAGGATATAATTTATTGAGAAAATAAAACGTGTTTGATTTAACGAAATGAATAGTAAAACGTATGAATTAAATTTCGTTACTTAATTTTGAAAAATCGTTCGCGATGAAATATCAAGGCGGGAAATTTATTTAGACATCCTTTTGTTTATAAATATTCCGACTGAAGATATTTTCACTGTCATAATTCACTTTGCAATTGTTAATTCAATTTACAGAACCATAATAGAATTCCCACTATTTATATTTTTGCATGTAAATAAAGCAATACTCAAAGTATTGCTTTATTTACTTGAGTGTGCGACGGTAAAAGCATACAAACACCAAGACGCATTATTCAATGGAATATAAATAAATTCTTAATCGCCTTCTAGCGACTTTTTAGAAGTACTAAATCGAATGCTTTACCGACTGACGATATAGACCAAATCAAAAAGAGCACGTTGCTCTCACCAGTCAAAAAACTGGCCGAGCCAGACACTTTATATTTCTAAAGTATCAAGACGCAAAAATAGGCAACGCTAATAATTTCCATCTCCGTTTATTTATAAGAATATACTCTATTTCAAATTGGATCTTTTTTAAATAATTAACCGTTCGCCGTAACTGATTTGATATTTAATTGTGAAAGAAAGACACTTGAAAAAGCTCGATATTCGCTATTTTTATAAAAATACTCTCGGACGGACGGCAGATATTGAACGACAATCGCTCTTATTTGATCAAGCAAACTAGACAAACGCGGACCACTTTATTTATCCGATGCATATTGATTTTTTTCTGAAAATAGATAAAAAAAATTAACGCAAACAGCGAAGCCGCCAAAATCACGTAGACTTTCGTCAATTTCATTTTACAGAGCCTTAAACACCGCTTCGCAAAGAATACAAAAAAAAAAAGTAATAAACTCCGAAGGCAACTTTGACGTAGATTAAACAGTAAAACAGAGGCCATTAGCATATCAAAGGCCGCCTCTCGTCTGGGGCGGGAGGGGAAACTATCGAAAATGCAAATGGGGGGGCCTTGGAGCCGCGAAAGCGTTATATAGCATCCACGCAAACCAAGACAATCGGCCGCGAGAATTTTGCGGCGAAGCTCTCTCGTCGGGCCATATGGGCATAATTTGGCGAGTCGCAAACAAAGAATCAAAGGTCAAAGAGATACACGTCGCCGATAACGGGCAGAGAAGTCGCCTCCGTGCCGCTGAACTATAATGCGCGTAATGTACGGGAAGAGGCGATAAGCGCGGAAACTCCTTCGCGAACGACTCTCTCTCCCGCCAATTTCTCACGTACGAATTACACGCTCGCGTGCACGCAGAGGGGAAGCTTATATATATATATGTACGCGGAGGGAGGCTTCGATTTGTTCGGATGCCCGAAGAACCGCCGACGATCGTCGGGTATAACCTTTGTCGCGTTCGCCGGAAAGATCTTTATTTCGGAGCGGAGGGTTTAGCGAGCGTTTTATCGTCAGTCTTGTAATACAGCGCCGAGGCTGACCTGCATTATATTGTTGCAGTGTTTTCCCAACACTGCCGGGTATTGTAGCAAAGTTGTACGGCAATATTTTCTGGCTCGGTCGCAATATTGCTCGAGAGCGCCGTCCTCGATGTTGTTTAATCGCATCGGAAGAAACAATCAATCGGCGTGCGAAAAAAAGAGCATAATTGAAACTATGTGTGTATATCGTTAGCAGCTGTATCGGTATAAAACGAGTGTCGTCTTGACCTGTCAACGGATACGCATCACCACGAAACTGAAATTGTCAGCGACTCGCGGCGGTGTTGTATCTCCAATTATCGAGAACTAAGCGAGAGAATTCAGAATGACATCGGTTCTCTCCCCGGGCATCGATCACCTCGTTACGTTCAACCCTATTTTATACAAATATCGATCCTCCCCGCCGGCGGAAATACGCATTGCAATCACACACCGAAACTAATGCACGCGCGGCTTTATATATATACAGTTACGTACCTCACCGCGGCGAACGCGATCAAGAATGAAAGGCCGCTATTTTTACGCGGCCGCGGCCGCTTGTAAAAATCCCCGAGAAAAGTTGCGCCGGCAACAGCATCCGACTACCACCGAGTAACAGCGATCGGAGAAAAAAAAAAGGGCAGAGCCGATGTATATACGGCCGCTTAATGGTTATAGTTTTATAACTCGATTGCGGGCTCGATACGATAACGAGGATCGACGGGCCGAGGCCTTGATGGAAAGTGCAGCGGCGGCGGCGGCGGTTCTTTGGGCTGAAAAAGAGCGGCGGGCCCGCATCGCTTCTCCGCCTCCTCCTCTCGAGCTTTTTCAGCGTTATCGGCCCCCCGAGTGTAACTCAATTTCGATAGAGATAAAGCAATTAGAGGAATGTTAAGTAACGGCTTCCCTAAAAGGATGTTGAACCTAAACTCATTTCCATTAGCTGGGCTTTCGAAAATAGAATTTTTGCGGAGGCAGGGAGGTGTGCGTACGCTGAATTCGGAAATTTCGGTGCTGCGATTTCGAGTTTTAAGCTTTTATTATTAAGCACGATTGCAGGGGGGAGATATCGGCTTTTTCGAAAGCTTTGCTTGAATGTTGCAGAGGCGAACGACGATTATTGACGAAGATATCCGAGGATCGGTGACGCGTTGCATAATTAAGCTCGCATTTTATTCGTCTTATCGATATTATTCAATATTTATTCCGGACTCGAGGAATTTATTTTGAGGCAAAGGAGGTAAACGGACCGTTCGAAATTTTAAGCTGAAAAAATATTTAACAATGCACGTTAGTTTTGAAAATTCGGAGGTGACTTATTAAATATTTGAGACACGAAGCTCCTCCGGCAGAACGTCTTTATTTCCCCGCCGATCGTCGAGTATATCGAAACAACGTCGAAAGTCAGTTTACAAAAGTAACATCGAAAATTCGAGTGCAGCGAACTAATAAACAAGGCAGTCCACCCCATCCTTGACCGCACGACAATCAATGGTCCTCTCCGTCCAGAGAGGCCGGCGTTCCACAGTATATTTTCTATTACCGTCGCGCGTCGCGCTCCTAATAAAAGAAGCCGCGCATCGAAAATATATATACAGCCGCGCAAACAGACACGGAACGGACAGTCGTGTCGGCGCAATCGATAATTCATTGCGTTGCGGTTTACTTATAGTCTCTCTCTCTCTGTCTCCGTGTCCGCGTCGCGAAAAACACGCGGGGCCTATACGCACCGCCGCGGCGAACGGACGGAGCAGGGAAAGCGGAAGAGAGCGAGCGACTCTATAGACCCCGGAAAACTCGCGAGGGTGGAAAAAAAAAACTGCCGCTATTCCGCTGCCTGACAATCAATTCTTTTTCTTTCTCTCTCTCTCTCGCTCTACCTCTGTAAGCTCGACCGCGCGCTCGAGTGTTTATGTTCGTGGCGTCGAGTATTAAAACTAGCCTGCGGTTAATGCCGTTTAACAGGTGCGCGCGAGTCTATTTTCAGGCGTTCCGCGGACTTTTTTTTTAAGCGCTCGACGGCGGAGAGCAGTTGATTGCGAATGGATGCGTTTACCAAAAATTTGAAGAACAAACTGGCTAACTTTACGCTTGAAATACATTTCCGTTGCAAATGACTGACAATGCGTCGATGAATATCTTAACATTTAATATATATGTACATATAACTGGCTTTTCTATATATATAACAGCGAGGTATGCCTCTTATAGAACGGCTATAGAGATACGGCGAAACGGATCTACACAGGTGTGCATTCCTTATTGTTCTATAAACTTGAAACATTAGTTTTATTATTATCAGTCGAACTGTTAAATATGTAACCTTTAAAACAGTTTTTCTTGAAATTCTAATACGTTCATTGCGTGTCAGTAAATCGAGTCAAGAGCATCAGTGTAACTTATTTGTTAGGGAGAGCTTTTTCAAACTTGAGGGTAAAAAATACCCGGAATGCTAAAGTTAGAAAACTTCCGTACATATATAGATATATCATGTTTACATTTTTCTGCTTCCAAATTACACGATATATATCCGATGGAAGTTTTCTGACAGTCTAACACAGGAAATAGGCACATCGCAATGTTTCTTTTCGGAAGTAACCGTTGATGTATGCAGACGTAAATTTACATAGTTTTATTCGCAGAGTCGGCAATTGCGAGCTCGAGTAACGACTTGTGCAAGAGCTTGTAAAACAGCCCTAAAACTACCGAATTCGGCTCTTCCCTAATTACACCTTCCAACGCTAATAAAGCCACTTATAGAAGCATCAAATATTTCCGTCGAATTACAGCAGCATCCATAAGATAATGATTCGACCTGTCGAAAAGCAAAGCCGCCCTCGGTTCGATTAATTTCTCCGCCAGCTATTATAAGCATGCATAAAATAGACGAAATTAAATTTCTCCACGCCAATCCTTTTTCTCGCCCATCCAAAATAATTAAGCAAAAGCCACACACACAAACACATATTTTTCAAGCCGTCCAGCACAGAGTCGGAAAGGAGAGTATATCAGTGGCAGCGGCGGAGGAGCGATCCTCATCCATTATTGACGAACCGAAATTATCGATCACACTGAATCTTACATTAGCCGAGAGAACGGTGAGAGAGAGAGAGGGATAGAGATAGAGAGAGGCAAACCTCCAAGAATAGAATTTACAATAAAATTGAAATACATGTAAAGGGAAACTCCGGGTCTAAATAACTGGGTTAAAACAATATTGGTTTGTCGGATTACGAAAGGAAAAATCCGATTCGAATTGGATAAAAGTCGATTTCCGTAAGACGCTTTTCATTTTTTATCGAATACATTATAAATCCACCTTACGGTCATCAATCGCGCGTCGGTTAAAAATAATCCGCCTATGAAAATTCAAAACTTCAAAGTCTCGTTGAGTCCGTTTGAATGCGGCTGCCCGAGATTAAAACTTACCGCGAGTGCTGAAAAAAAAAAAAAAAAAACAAGTTTTCCCCCGTAAACGCACGTCCATTTTCACCTGAGAACAAAAGCCACGCCCCGACGACGATTACTTCGCGCGCGTCGACTCCTAAAGTTTCGCCGGAACCCGTAACGCCGTTCCGTAATTTACATTGTACACCAGTGGCATAACCACCCAATCAATACGCACTCCTAACAAAGCTAATCAACCCCGAACGCCTCTCTCCAACGGCACCTAATCCCCGTCGGACGTGAAAAAAAGCTCGAGCGTCGTCGAACGGATGACGCAGCAGCAGCAGCAGCCGCGTGAAAAAAATAAAAAGTCGTCGGAAAGCGCGTGTGTGCACGAGAGGTTGAAAAGGAGAAAAAAGAGAGAGAGAGAGAGAGAGAGCGAGAGACCTCGCGGAACGTGCGTTAGTCTACCGTGAAAACTTGAGCGACAATCACGTGTGAGGCACCTGCCTTCTCTCTCTCTCGCTCCCTCGGCTAATCGTCCGAGCGTCCTTCTCTCGTCACCCCCTTCGGGCGGGGGTTTGTCGTCATACGCGCAGAGCGCAACGCTCTGACGTCCGCGGCGGAATTTTTTTCCCTCCTCCTCCCCCCCACACACCCAACCACCCCCCCGAGTCCCGCTATCACTGCTCTCTCTCTCTCTCTCTCTCTCGTGTAATAATAAAAAGCCGGGCGTGCGCCGATGGTTTTTCGGGAATTGACCGGTTTTTTTAATCTCATAAATGACCGGTCGTGGTGTGTGCCGATGCACGTGCCTAGACGTAGGCGGCCACTGACGGCGGCGCGCGCGGCGGCCTTTTTCCTGATAAAACAATATTGCCGACGACGAGCGCGAATTCGAGCGCCGGGGCGGCTTGATTAAAAACGTCATAGTTCGTTAAATTCACGCAATTTCCGAGAAATCGGCTCTCTTTGTCGCGCGCGGTGGAGCTTTTCGGCTGTACGCGGGATTTGCAATACATTTTGTACGATGCGGAATTTAAATGGATCGCGCGGACGAATTTGTTGTTTGAAAATTTTATGTTGAAAGAGCTCGCGCTGTAAATGCGAATGGAATTTGAATTGGATTAAGGTGATGTAAATTGAATTTATGTATACATTCGACGTCCTTTAACAGATTTTATAAATAAATTTTCAATAAATTTACGAAATCGACTCCGAAAAGACATTACATTGGATTACGCGCCGAAATATATCATTTCCACGTCGATTCGTAAACTTTAACTTTCGATTCCATTTCCGTAATTAGGCCCGACAAAGGTACTACTACTCCGTAGATTAGAGGCTTATCTTTCAATATTTTAAGCTAACGAACTACGGTGCACATCCATACGAAAAAGCCTTCTATGAATTTACGTCAGCTCGTAATTACTTTTAATTGCTCTCGAGCGAAATCGAAAAACGCTCGAGAAACGACGAACTTCTTTTTTCCCCCTCCCCCGACGACTCCGCCAGGCAGAGAGAGAGAGACAAGAAGAAGCCGTCACGTCGTCGGGCGGCGCGCGGCACTCGGCGCTAATCGAAGAACAAAAAGGAAAGGACTTACACCGCGCATGACGTAGAGGACATCATTGATAAAACTATCGAGTGTGAAGGAAAAAGCCGCGCGGGAGAGGAGAATTTCTAATTAGAAGAGGCGTTTTCTACGCGACGAACGCCTCTCTCCGTTGCCCTCGGCAATTTATTAGTGTATACTCCTTGCACTCCGTCGAGCATCATTTTTACACTCGGAGAGTTTTTCAGCCCGCAGGATAGAGACAGAGAGAGAGAGCTTTCCTCCCGTTACGCAACGGCAAACGTAATTATGGCTTTTCCGCGCGCGCGCGCAACGCCGCGCGGGGAAAAAGCATCACGAAGGCGGCGACGGCAACGGCGGCGGCGCGCCCCCTTGACCTTGAATTCGGTAATACGCGCTTAGCACGAATGCCACGCTATCGATTTCGGGCTTACCCCAAATTTCGAGGGCGAGTTTTCTGGTATGCCTGACGGCGGCGGCCGAGTCGCCGATTAATAAATTATGGACGTCGCGAGAGAGTCGTCGCGCACAGCCGGGAAGCCGCAGCCGATGATTCGCGGGATTTCGAATGTTGTGTGGCCGAGCTGGAAAAATGAATTTTTTTGAGTTTTCAGTAGAAATTCGCGGATCGTCGAGAGGTCAGTTAGCAAATCCAAACACGAGAACTTTCATGAGTGGCTACGACACAATTTATAATTTGCAGAATGCAGTATTGATCCAAAGTCATCGTTATTCATCCTTTTTTCTTCAATCATTAATTACACGAATCAAAGTTATTACTCTGATGATAAAACAAGGGTTAACCCCGAAAGCTTAAACACACCCAATCAATTTAGTTTCAGGTCCGAAGAAACACACAATTGTACTCGTCGGCTAAAACGTAATATCATCCGTATCGTCATTTTTCTGATGTACAATAGTGGCTCGTTCCAGCCGGAATCAATTTCCCCGGTCTCTCTCCACACCTACGTGTGTCCGACACGCAACAGGCCAAACAAAGAGGAGAAGAAAAACGACGTCGAGAGGATACCAAGCGCCGGCAACGGCTCTTACTCCGCGCAACGTCCGCAATTACGCCGATACCGAAATGCCGGTCGATTCCGATCTTCCGGCCTGATTAGGTCGCCGGATGTCTTCGGCGATTTGTAAAATTCTCGGCCGAGTTCGACGACTTTGTGAAATTCTCGCTAGACTTTTGCGGGACAACGACGAGCGACGATTTCAGTGATTAAGTTAAAAAATTCAATTTTGTAGCACGAAAAAAACGTTGCACCCTTTTCTTACGATTGTTAATGCAAAAAGGGTGTTCGTGCGATTAGCCGTATTTCGGTAAAAACCCCATCAGCGAAGCGTTTCTAATCCACTTCCGCTTGGCGCCTTCCTCAAAGCCCGCGAAAAATCATCGGAATAACTTGAGAATCATCGAATCGAGAAAAAAAGGAGCTAGAAGGCTGCTCGCTTCACCTGGTTCAACACTCTCACCCTTCGGCACAAAGCCGAAGGCATAGGCAACCCACGTCTCTCTCTCTCTCTCTTCTTTTCCCCATATATCCCTCGCTCTCGGTATGTCGTGTACGCGCTCCGGTCGCGTGTGTGTCGAGAGAGAGAGAGAGAGAGAGAGATAGCGAGCGCACACAGGTGAAAAGGAAAAACGTTGCCATGGAAACGACCATGGCCACCCTCAATCAATACGCGCGATGGGGTGGCAAAGAGACCTCTCGCCGCCGTTGGTCTCAGCCGCGGTGACGTAGGTAAAAGGCCCACCACGTGGTCCTATCGCCACGTGCAAGACCTCCATTCTTCTCTCTACCTGCCGCGCGAGCTCTCCCCACCCCCCTACCTTCCCCTCCTCTCCCCGTCCTCCCTCCGGATAATGTCTTCACCCTCCGACGAGCGCTCTATATCGCTCTCTCTCTCTCTCTCTCTCTCTTTCACCCTTTTGGCGCCCTTTTCTCTCTGATGCTGCTGCTGCTGTCGCTTTTTTGCTCTTTTTTTCTTCTCTTTTTGCAGAGCGAGTCGCGGAGAGAAAATAAAGTTG
The DNA here is from genome assembly GCA_035582975.1 of Ormyrus labotus. NCBI lineage: Eukaryota > Metazoa > Arthropoda > Insecta > Hymenoptera > Ormyridae > Ormyrus > Ormyrus labotus. The sequence goes on from JAWWEO010000021.1 coordinate 8,669,620, forward strand.
GCAGCACTGACTTGCGCCTCCGTTTATTAACTTTAATTTACTTTAACGTTTTTTCTTTTATTTTTTTTTTTTTTATATTGAAAAAGCTATACAGTTGCCCGTTTCTTCGCCTAATAAATATATACGTACAAAGGCGAGATTAGACATAGATTTCGTAAAAGTAACAAATATCTTTTGCCTCAATTTTCTCGTTCAAAGATCGGCACGCGATTGTCTAAACATCAGATTTTTCTCTACGTCCGCCAGTACTTCGGATTCGTACCAGAAGCTCTTGTCGTACACACGTGGGAGGTAACAGTGGGTGAAAGGTCACCCGAATTCGCCAGGAAGTCGGTATTATATCGATTAAAGAGCAGATCGATACGCTGATAAAAATTTTCTACTTAATTGGCAAAAGGGGCGCACGCGTTTAAATTGCGCGCGCCGTCGTGCATGTAATAATGTAATTACATCTGCTAATAATAATACTATGAAAGTGTATTATTATCCTCTCCACGAGCCATTTGACATTACCGACTTGTTCATTAGGTGATAATTTACACCGAGTTGGGCTACAATGCAAAAAATAATTCCCCGTTTAGCGGCGGTGTGGTATTTCGTAATATACAGTAACTCCGTCGATTACTTGAAAATCGTTTTTTCATTGCTTCCGCCAAAGAAAGTTCTATTAAGGGTGTACGTAGTTAGGTGTAATTGTTTCTCCTTTATTTATACGATCAAACGAACTTACCTAAGTGACGTTCGATCGAGATTATATGAAGAGCCTCGTCGAGAGATTCATACTT
>JAWWEO010000021.1:8670691-8704714 GCA_035582975.1 Ormyrus labotus
CTCTAAACGTGTGGCTCCATCCGCCTCAAAACGGGCTACTACAAGTATGAATCTCGAAGACGAGGCTCGAATATAATTTTAGTATATATTGATACTATCAGGTATCCGTTATGTGCAAAAAAGTAACTTTTTATAAGAATGAAACTTTTTTTGTAATAAACTACATTTTTCCTTTTTCTCCGATTTCCGTAAATCTAATCTTGGAATATTATAATTTATAAGTACTGATAATAATAATGAAATAACGAATAAAATTCGAAGTAAGCCGTTGCCTCAATATTTGGATTTCCGAATTGCTTGAATATTTAATTATGCTGGCTGTATATTATCTTCGGAATATGTGGATTATGTCATTAGACTCTGTATCTTAATCTTGTTTGTTATGGAGTAAAAAGTGATTACTCCACGAATACATTGTAATAATGCAAAATTAAGATAAATAATTACAGCAACGAGATAACGTTTTAAGTATCAAGAGATAAGAACTTGTTTTCAACAACCTTCTCCCAAGTACCAACCTTTAAAAAGTCAAAATCCTTTTCTCCACTTTATTCGCTAAAAAACAGCCGCAGCAAACGAGTAATTAAACGGCATTAAAAGCGTCCAGCAGAACTGCACACACCTACACAGCAGCAGCGAAGCTCTCTCTCTCGCTCGTAAAAATTAGCGCAGAGCCTCTTAGATCATCCTCATGCATAAGGTATAGCCGCCAGCGTCTGACGCACACACATATTCACCGCCGGCGAGAGAGCTTCCAGGCTATCGTCCCGTCAAAAGTCATCGTTTGGGTCAGACTCGCGTCTCTCTCTGCATATCTTCTCGCACACTCCCCCTTTTTTTCTCCGAGGTCAGCCGATATTATACCGGCCGTCGCGGCCATTGTCCGTGGAAGCCTCCTTATCCGACGCTGCAGCGACGTTGAGGTCTAGGTTGCGTCGCCGTCAAGATTCGGCTCTCTCGTTTTTTTTTTCCTTTTTTTTTTCTTTTTTTTTTATCTGATCGGGGAAGAGCGGAAAGGAAGGCGGGAAGCTAGCAGAGAGAGAGACTTTCCGCTGGAATTCTTTCGACGCTAATTATGTAATTGGACGGCGATAAGTCGTCGCTGGAATCGAGGCGGCGAGCGGCTTGATTTACGAAATTGACGGGTCGGTCGGTGGCTTTTTTTTTTTGGCTTTTTTAATCCGGGATTTAACGTCGCCGCGTCGATTTCGTACCGAGAGCAGTACGTCCGATTGATTTCGAGTTTTTTATACGGCAAGTAAAATGCTACGGAAATTGCAACTTTTATTCGAAATTATTAAAAAGGTGACTTTCGTTGTTTATATTTTTTTAATGTTAACGGCGTTACGACGAGGAAAGTATTATAGTGTAAAATTTTATACTGCACTGAGAGAAATGTTCTACTAAAAGTTACTATACTATATACTAAAATTTAATAAAATTGTAGGAAAAATTGATATAGTTCTTTTAAATTTTAGTATATAGTAATTTTGAGAATAATGCAAGTTTGCATACACATTGGTATAAAGTATAGTAATTATTTTTAGTAGGAAATTTTTCTCAGTGTGCTTTTCAATAAATAAATAAGAACGAATTTTAGATTATCTCACTTGCGAACCTTGAAAGGCTTTTCAAAGATGATAAAACTGCGGAGAAGTATAGATTGAGTATCTACGAATGAATTTGCGATAAAGTGCGGAATTTATGGTATATAGATTACATAAAAACTCGACAAAAATTAACCATTCGAATTCTAAACCGTAATCATTAGCGACGTCGAATCGACCTAATAACCGCATGAAACATTAAAAAATGTTTATCAAATAATTCGCCAATCCGGCCAAGGACTGGCCGGACTTCCGCTTCCCACGTCAGAGTCTCCGTTCTTACCATGTCGTTAGGCTCTCTTTTAAAAAATTAACGGGGTCGATCGTCGCCACGCCGCCTCGTTCCGTTACGTAAGGAATCGATGAGAGAAAGAAAAGTTCGACGCGCGAACCTGGACCAGCCGCTCTTCTCTCCTTTCCTCAAACAGAAGCGAGACCGTGATGTTTGCGCAACGCCAATTGATTCTAGACCGATGTGGAAAAAAATGTCCGAGACGAACGGCGAGAGGGAAGCCGTTCGGAAATATTTGATTTTTAAATATTTGAGCTCGTTGTTTTCGAACGTTTGGAGAGCCACCTGAAGCGTAACGCTCCTCGAGAGAGAGAGAGAGAGAGTAATTTATTCTCGCGAAGGCTTGTTTCATCATCGAGGGAGAGAGAAGCTGCGGACCAGGCGCGATTCATTCAATTCGGCTAAGACGCGATAAATATTTGTGACAGTTCCAATGGGTTTTTTTTTCTTGAAATTTCATTCGAGCATTCAGAGGCTGGTAATGGTTTGAAAATTACCGGTGATTTAATTAGAATGCAAGGTTTTGTCAAAGTGCTTGTTCAAACGAGGGGAGAGAACGTTTCACCGAACGCGGAACAATTTTTAAAAGAATCGAGATTAATATAATCGAAATTTGCAAAGGGCGATTGGATGGATTTGTAAAAGATATATAGAACATGAATTATTCGAGTTATTTGCGGAGTTAATCCACTCAACTATTTTTGAAAAATTCAGTATAAAAGTTTCATATCGTTCGTTCCTGCGGGAGATGAAAACTTTGAAAATAGATTTTCTGATCAATCATTCAAAGAATATATATCCCGTTAGTTTCATTACATAACGTGGAACAGCCGAATAAATTGAATCGAACGATGATTGAATAAAATCAAGTATTAACGGCGGCCGAGAAAGCAGTGCTTGCATGATATTAAAAGTGTTGGCTAATGAATGAAGCATTACACTAATGCGATCACCGCTGCAAAAAGCGTTAGAATAGACGTACGAACGTTATTTTATAACGAGCTTGTAATATTAAAATTGGCCGTTTGAATATTAAACTCTTTTTGCTCGTTCGCGAGATTAGAATATGATTTTTTGAAAACTTTGTCGAGCAAAAAAATTGACAATTAATTTTCAAAATTGGTTACACTCACGGTTACTTCGTGATTGAAAAAGTTTTAGGACGGGTCAGCGACCGTATAGAATTTTCAATGTTTCATGAAATAATTGAAAATCAATACAGGAAACTATACTATTATCTGGCATTACCGAGTTAAAAAAAGCTTTACACCGATTTGAATTATCCGAGCACTTAAAAAAAAAAGCTTTTTTTAGAATTACATTTGACAGTATTCTAAATAGGGTACTTTTGTAATTATATAATTTAGGCTTTTATTTTTTAAGAATAATTCCCATCTATACATAAAAAGTACTCTACTAAAAAAAAAAATAAATAAATAAAGCTATAAAATCGAAAAAAGCACCCTAAGCAATTCTAATCGCCCGCGAAACCTGCTCAATCCCCGGCGCGTAATTCCCCCATTATGAACGAACGAGCTTCGCCCTGTAGTTTAAAGAAAGATTCGACGACGCGAAAATCGTCACTTGGCCGGAAAACGTACGCGTACTTGCGCCTGCATGCCTAATCGCTCGTAAGCACAGTGTAAAGCCGCGCGCTCGCTCGCAGGACCAACAATACGAGGCGGACCTCGGAAAAAGAAAGAGAGCGCGCGCGGAGCTTCATTTCTATTTCAGCGTCAACGTCATTCGGACTGGCGTCAAACGCCGCCGACGCCGACGCACCGACCGGAAGCTTGAAAAATTCAGGAATTCAGCAACGGTGACACCCCTCCCTCCCCCCTCCCCCCACTCGAGCGCCGGCGCGCGTGCAAAGTCTCTCTCGTTGCGAGCACTTGCGAAACGGCAGATTTAATTGTTCCACCCGCGGAAAAAGCGTGGACGGCGCGGTGCGCGTGGTGTTATTTAGAGTTGGCTTCGAGATAAATGCGATTGCCTGGGTATTGGGGCAGGAAGATTGGCCGGAATTCACTTACTTTGCCGCGTGGGCAATTTTTTTTATTGGATGATAGAAAATTGTAATACAAGTGTAATATTGTAGTTCGTATCGGTGATTCTGCTGACTGGTAAATGGTTTATAATACACTTTATAAAACTTTAATTATGTATTTGTTTATTATTTAAGAAATATTCAAACGTGACTGTTTATACTTAACCGAATCAGTTTACATTATGTACACCATTTACAATATTACATTAATCAATCTAATCTTCGAACTTATCAATCGATCGGAGATAAAAATTAAACACTCAAATATTCATTCGCCGTCATTTGCACTCGCACATTTTTTTCGATAAATATTCCCAATCGAAGCTTTCAATCAATCATAAAAAAAACCAATGTCTCATCCGACAATTAGCATGCCATAAAGTCTCTACTCGGCAGTCTACTAACTTTTTCGAGGGGGATAATCCTCTCTCTCTCTCTCTCTCTCTCTCTCTCGCCTATAACAGACAGCTTGACGCGGCTTGACGCGCCGGACTTACATTATACCCTTTAAATACCCGCCGACGCTTTATTATCGGCACGATGTCGAACTTTATTTAGGCTCGGAGTTAAAATTACGCAGCAGAATGCAAAAGGGGACTTTCATTGATGCGCTCCGGGTATTATAACGCGCCCCGCCGCTACTATTTTTTGCGAGCCTTTTTAGGGAGAGAGAGAGAGAGAGAGGGAGAGAAGAGCGCCGTACGAATTTAACGATTGACGCTCCTCCGATGAATGGGCTGCGCCACGTGTCGGTCGGGAAATTGCGCCTTTTCCGCGCTCTTTTTTTCATTTTAAAGGCTCGCGGTGACGTAAGAGGCTGAATCGCTGCAGCCTCTTTAAACTGCCTCCATTTTTCAGGAAGGCGCGGGGAGAGCGTAATCGAAGAATTGAATGATCGCACGCGCTTACGTAATTAAGCACCGGTAAATATGACGCCCAACTTAGGTCATCGATTGATTATTCTTATACAAACTTTTTGCATGAATCTCTCCGATCGGGAGGCGAAGGTGCGCGAGTGGATGCGTGATGTTTAAAGAGCGATAATGCAATACTCTCACCGCGGCAATCTTGTTCTAATATTTTGACGGCACACATCTCCTGAATCCTGAGTCACGTTCGAAAGAGAGCATTACGAGATGCAGGCGCTCGTACTAACCGAGCTGCTCTACATTTTCGAAAGCTTCCGCGTTTCGCTTCGAAATTTGGTTTTCTTTCGATCGCCAGTTTTTGAAATTTTTCCGATAATTGCATGGATTGGACGTTAAGCCGAATAATATTTTATGTATTACGTTTAACACGGAACGCATACGCCTTTTAGGCAGCTAACGGAGAACTTCAACGTTTTAAAAACATCGAACAGCCATCGAGGAGCATCAGGTGAAAGCATAATCAACCTCGTTACCTCGGTAAATCAATTTTCCCGGCAGCGTAAACAAAGACCAAGAGCTTTCCCGCGCCACCTCGCGCATCTCCCCCATTCGCAACCCCTCGAAGCGACATTCACTTCGACGAGCGCCGCTAAAGCTCGAGAGAGAAAAAGCTCCGGGTGGCGGCTTTCTCGGTATCCCTACGTTACCGATGCGACCGAGGCGCTCTCGGAAAGTAAATAAAACGCTCGCACAGATGGCGACTACTACCGACTCGCAGCAGCAGCCAGCAACGCTCAGCTGGGCCTGTGTGAGTGCGCTTCTCTCTCTCTCTCTCTCTCTCTCTCTCTCTCGGCGCTGTTTCTATGTCGCCAGCTCGGAACCGTGCATTATACGACTACATATACACGCGTACACGCACAGCGCGCGCGGAGATGCAGAAACGCGCGCGGCGTCCGAAACCCTTTTTCCTCCTTTTGCTCCCTTCGCGGCGCGAAAAAAAAAAAAAACGATCCCTCGAAGGCCGCGGGAAGCCTGTTTTTTGCGCTCGCGCGGGTTTACGATTTTCCGAAGGATCCTCGCAAAAAAAAAGCGCACTTAAGACGTTGAGATGACGTGTGTGCAAGTGAGAGAGAGAGAGAGAGGGAGGATACTACAGTCAAATTTCACCTTGTAACAGATTTTCAGCGCGAGGCTCTCCCATTGAAAGCGGCTTTTTTCGAGATAGACGGAGAGAGAGAGACTCTCCCGAGAACATATGTTCGCTAATTGCCGAGCGTGCGAATTTTGCCGAGCCGGCGATGCGCCGTAATCTCGGGGCTTTCTTGCGCCGCGGGTGACATAATATTCGGTCACCGTCGCCGCCGCCGCTTCTACTCTCGCTGATAAGTCGCACGTGGAAAATAACGAAAGCTTAAGCGACGCTGGAGTTGATTGCCAGGCGGAATGACTACCTTTCCATTATTGTGAACTGCCTTAAAAGAGTTACGCCGCTGGTGGTAACTGTACGGCTTACCGATGGAAGAAAAAAAAGGACAGTTTTTCTCGTTTGTCCGCGAGGGGATTAGGCTTAGTTGCGTTCGCTGTCAATTGGCGTGTTTCGAGTAAATTCTTGTTCATTACCGGAAAGAGCACAAGCACCAGGTGAATATGTGTCGATTCTCGATAAAAAAAAAACCAGGTTTATAAGCAGCTTAAAGGATGTCGTCTCCTTTAAATTCAATAAATACGGAGACAAACACGCCGAAAGAATCAATTAATCGAAAATAATAACAATCCTCAAAATAACCAATAAATACATCAAGCCAGTTTAGATAAAGGCCCTATCATGTTCGTGCGGCCTTTAATTGGGAGAAAAGAATTCACGTGATCCGCAAATTGACCGTAAATAACAGGTGATAATAGAAACAAAGTATACTCGATTATCTTATAAAACCAAAATTCGAGCCCGTCAGCTAATTCAAAAAAATATCGTTTAATTGTCTAATGGATATATATTATGTAAAGCCAGGCCGCGGAACTGCGACTCGGTGTGTAATTGAAAATTGTCGGATGCCTCGAGATTTCGACCGTTACGCTTTTGCCAATTAACCGAAGCACCTGCGAATACAACAAAACACAGCGCGACGTATAACGTATATCTTTTGCAATTGCACAACGGAAATATTATATCATTTTAAAGTATTACTTGCAATGTGCTAACGCAGCTAAAATAATCAAGAATGAATGAACTCTTCTTTTTTCATTCACTTGAGAAATAGTCGAGTCACAGACGGCTCGTATTACACTACTTGCGTGGTGTTTTTTTTTTTTTTTTTTTTTCATTTTTACCAGCATGGTAATTCAACGCGGAATAGATGTTAAAACAATTGCCAGCAAGATGTACTTTAGAGAAACCAACATTTTTCCCACTTGCTTCCAAATGAAACGCAATATAAAGTGTTTTTCGGGCGAATTTAAAAAAAAAATAAAATAAATGAACAAAAAGCACGACGCGCCAATAAATTAGCCTCTTTCCGCCGAAAATTCAGCCGCCGCCAGAATTTCACAGCCGGAGAGCTCAAAGAGACAAAACAAAGCGCCTGCCTGGGCGGCACTCGTCAACTCGCAAAACAAAACGAGCGCGCGCGCGAGGAAGGGAAGGCGAAAAAACGCGCGCCGACGGATGAGAGATCGATCGCCGGATTACAGGGCAGCGCACAGAGGAGCAAAAGAGATACCGGCCCGATAGGACGCACCGAGCTTTTTTTTTTCGTCGCCGGCCGCCGAGATCAGCGTGGAAACGCCACTGTGTCGTGCCACACTTTCCGCGCGGAAATTCGATAAACTGGCCTCCTCGCGGATGGGGCGTGAGTCTTTCTCTCTCTCTCTTTCTTGGTCGGCAGTTCGTCTTTTTGAATTAGTAAAACTGGAATACAGAGTGCTCGGGGGGCGAAAAAAATGTATCGATTTTGCGGAGGCCAACTCTCTCTGTGCGTCACTTTCTCGTTACCCGATACTTTTGTTTTTACATTTTTTTTCTTGCAAGTCGTTAGAGAAATAAAGAGCTCTCGTTTCGGAAATTTTATACCCGAACCGACGACCCTCCGCCGTGGAAATCTAAATAAACTCAAAATTTATGGGTTATCAGAAATGTTCGCAGGTTTTTTATGTCCTTTTGAAAAAAAAAAAAATTTCAAATTTTGAGCTTGACCATTTATTATTGACCGCAAATCGTTTAAGAAATTGTTTAACGATACTTCGCGGACTGTTATCGTTCAGGTCAGTAGAATAATAAAACCGTTTCCGATTCAGACTTGCAAAGAGTTCGAAATTAAGTAAACGAAACTTGGAAGGAAAGTGAAAGTTTGCCGTGCGGAATAAGCTTTTAATGCGGGTCAAAATAAAGGTTAAAAACCTGCATAGACTTCCGCAAACCCTAGAAGAAGCCCAAGTTTTTTTCCTTTGAAAAAGACAACTTCAAAAAAAGCTAGGGCACATCCGCGCAAACGTCGGCGTCGTGTCCACAGAGGCTCGCTTCGTAGGAAGAGAGAGAGAGAGCTTCAAGTAGTAACAGTATGTACACAGTGGGACGTGTTTCCTACCCCCTCCCTCGGGCCGCAACCCCTTTCTCTAGTCGCGCGCGCAAAAAAAAAGTAAAACGAAAAAGAAGCCTAGTCAATATTTAAGGCATTTTTCGCGGGAGCCGAGATGTAGGAAGGAGGCGAAAAGCGTAAAAGGAGAGCTTTGCCTCGTGTTTTGAAACGCGAGAATAACCGACTGATCGGCAGTCGGGCGAACGTGCTTTCTGTGGCGGGTTGAATATTTTTCGTGATGTAATCGCGGGGTCTAGAAGAAGCGCAATGAAAACATTTCGGAGCTACCTCCTTTCTCGCCGTTATCTCTTCCGAGGATCTAATCAGCCGCCGGGCTAGAAAACAATTCGATAGATCGGCTCTCGTAGGCTTTTTTATCGATTCGAAGATGCTCCCTTTCGTTCGCCAGATTGGTATTGACGAGACGTTACGAAGTTTTTTCACAATAGCGGATTGTTCGTTGGCAGTACTGAGACGAGAGAGAGAGCGGAGTTTTACATTTTTCATAATGATGCAGACTGCAATTGTTGTTGTTTTCTATCTCCGTCGCGGCGATAAAACTCGAGCTTTTAATTGAAAACAAGAGCGCATTGAAAAGTAAACACTAGCCCGACACTCTCGGAGGAATCGTCGATTGCGGCTCGACGCGGCGAGCGATTCTCGAAAAAAGCCCCTTCGAAGACCTGGAAAAACAAAGCGGTCAGACTCCTAAAATTCCTGAACGGCAACGTGACCCAGTGATTCGATCCCAGACGACGGGGATCAATAAAATTTCCAGCGTGCACATAACCTTTCCTACCGACACCACTTGGCCCTTCCCAAAACCTCGAAAACCTCGGCGAGTTCCCCTCTCCCACACGTCTGCATATCGGTGCGGCCGAAGGCCATCTCTCTCTTTCTCTCTCACTCTCGGCGAGCGAGACGAAAAAAAAACAGCGAGCGAGCGAGCGAGCGAGAGAGAGAGTGAGCGCAAAAAGAAAGAGGAGGAGGAGGAAAAATATGGCGAATGTCTACTTACTGGACTTGGTCGCGGCGGCACCGGCCGGGCTGTCTATCCGTGTGTCCTCAGAGGCTGATCATCGTCGCCGACGTTCAGGAAAAAACGCGCCCGCGCGCCTCGTCGACGACGTTCATCCTCTCTCTCTCTCTCGCGCTCGCTCGTTCTCTCTCTCTCTCTCTCCCTCTCTCTCTCCCTCCGTCTGTCTGCTGCAGAGCGCCGAATCCGGTACGAGCCGTCCGTGCGTTACGTTCTTTATTGAATTTGATCTTTTTGGCTTGGCAGCTTTAGCTAGAGGTTCGTTCACTCGCGGCTATGGAGAAAATCCAAGTCGCGGCTCGTGCACACGGACATGCAGAGGAACGCATGCAACGCACGCGTTAGCGCGCGCAGATATATTACATGTAACTCCGCGCTCTCCTCTAGCGCGGATCAAAACCACAGAATTCTCGTGACGTCATCGGGCGCGGACATGCGCACGGGCTTTTCGGTGATTTTCCATCTGACAGAGCGCGAGCGCGCGAGATCTTCTCCTGCCTGCCTCCTGGTAGCCGCTGACGAGCGTTCGACCGGGACTATCAATACCTCGCGAACGCGCGCGAATCCTCGCGGGGGCCACTTGCGTCCGTGTCTCCGGAGATTTCCTCGAGAGAGAGCTGCACGTATTCTCGGCGCAGGGAGAGAGGAGAGCTAGGTAGTCGCGCCGCGAGAACTGCACGCACACACACTGCCAGGCGCGAGAGAGCCGAGAGCCGAGCTTCTCTCGAGAGAGGCCTACTGCGCCGCCTAACGCTGTGTGCGAGCCTCGCATCCATATCCACTCCCACTTGTTAATGTGACGTACGCTGACGTCATTGATAGTTTACCTTGAGGCATGACATTGAATCGCAGGCCTGCCAATCGAGCCCCGCCGACGGCGCTAGTCGCAAGCCAAGCTTTTTTTAGCGAACTCAGGTTTTCCGAGCTGATTGTTGCTACTGCCACGGACGAGGCTCTCCGGGGGAAGCTTCAGCGACGATGTAGCTGAGAGAAGAGTGTCCTTATTCCGAGCTACGAGGAGAATCGCGCAGCTACGACTTGTCTTGAGAGTCCTTGCGATTTCGAAAAGGCTTGTTTTTTAGTCTTTTAGTTTGCGAGTCGTTAGTTTTTATTCTCGAAACGAACCTTCTTCATTTTTTTAATCTCAAAAATACAGTCTAGATTTCTTTTTATACAGCTGCAGGTAATTATTCTAAAAAAAAAAAGTAAAAAACTAAATAGACAAATTAACAAACAGAATTTTAAAATAGTTTTTCAATAACACCCCAACAACATTGTTTAACAATTTAGTAAACAAAAAAAGTTGTTATTTGCATCATTTCAGATCAGACTTTAATATTAGAAGGATCCACGAAATTAGGTTTAAGTCCAGGTAAATTAGTAGAAACTTCCGAGTGTAGCCAGACCTCGAATATGACATTGGCCTCTTGGGGATGTAATCCCTAGAACCTCCCCTTCTCAAGTTTCCAATATCTAGAGAAAGTCAAGTTTCTCGACACGTTTTCATTTATAACGATTAAATATTAAAGGAGTTTTTTAAAATTTAAACGTACAAAGTTAATCTTTAATATAAAGTATAGTAATGCAGAAAGTACAAGTTTATACGGCATTATTGAAAATACCCGTAAATTTAATTTATCAAGACTGATTTTATAATAATTTAAAAACAAAAACTTAAAACACTCTCTAGAAAAGGTAATAAATTCATCGATATAAAAATATTATCGTGAAATGCGCAGATACGGAGGATCCTTGGTAAAAAGTGCAGTTTGATGACACCTGGCGATAAATGTAAACAGAATGTTACGTTAATCCGAGTCATACTTGTTTAAGAATTCTACAATTTTTATGTTAGAAAACAGCTTTGAAAAATACTTTTCTGTTGCATATACAATCCCGTTATAAAAATAGATGAAATCGGATTTTTATTATTCATGGGAAAGTAACGGAAAGTAAGACTAAATTTACTATATATAAGTTAGATTTATTTTCGTCTCGACCAATCTTAATTACAATGATCAAATCTAACTGATATATACAATAACTATATAATCGACGTAAAATATAATCATCATTTTACATTAAAAAAAAATGCGATTGTACTAGCATTCTTGTATAATTCACTTCCGCTTCGCGTAACTTACAATGATACCTATGCGAAAATCAACAGTTTCTTAAGTTAACAGAATAACATATTTCGGTGTAATTTTTCCAAAAAATAAAACTAAATATATAATAATAACAAACCAACAAGAAATTCAACTACAACAAAAAGAAGTCCAGAATTATTTTATTAGTAATCCTAACTAACATTGTCATTTATTTTCTAATAATCTACAAAAGTTTAGATTTTATATCCACATTCCCTTTAGTAATGTTCTCCTTATCTTTACTAATTTCTACCCTCCAAATGCTGTCTTGTTGCATTTCCAACCCAAAGCCAAGCAATTCGATTAATCCCACAATGTCAGCTATACGATCGCTAGAACGGTAGTATCGATTCGGAAGTCCAGGTATGGCAGTTTTACGAGTCCGCGAATTAGGTGCGGTATCCGGCGTCTTTGCATGCATGAGGCCGCCGACGATAAGCCGCAGACAGCAGAAACTTTAACCGACCCTCCGATTTCAAAGTCGCGCATTTCTCATCCTGAAAGTGTCGCTGAGCGCGCAAAAGGCCAATTTTTCACGTAAAGAGTTGCATGGACTTCCATGTAAATTTGGAAAATTTTACTAATTTTTATCTCTTTCTTAATTTTCGTTTCAAAATCGCCGTTTTCGTGATGAGTTGGAGGTTTTGTCATACCCGACCCTTTTGACACTGAAAGTTTGCATAAATAATTCACTTATTCGTTTATTTTTTAATAAAAACAAAATTTATTATTTATTTAATAAATACTTTTAAAATTTAATTTCAAAAATAAATTTTTTTGTAAAATTGTAAATTAAAATTAAATACGTTAGAAAGAAGGTTAATAATGATAATAAAAAATATACATAATATCAATAAATTTTAAAATAATTATTTATAACGCTTTCTCGCGACACTATTTGAAAATTTTCCACAAAATTAAACATTTCATAGTTTTTTAATATCCCTGAACTATTTCAAAACGCTTTCGTGATGACGAATTAAATTGAAAAAATCGGTTCCAGGGCTACCAATCATTTTCGTCAATAAAATTTAATTTACCCTAAGTAATTCGTAGCATTTCTTGCTACATACCTTCTAATCATCAAATAATGTTATCGCAGTTTGTAATATAAAGCTTCCTCTCTCGAACGTTCAAGTGCGATGTTTTTTAAAAAACTTGACAATTTAAAATTTTTGTTCCCAGAGCTACCAACCCACATTACGTAGTGCCTTTCTACTGTACTAATTTAAAAATCATATTTTATTTCCGCACGTTTAAAATTATTTCACTTACATATATTTACATTAATAGACGATTTTTCGTGCCTTAAAAAACGATAAATATTCCAATAGCAGAAAGTAACGTTATCTTTTAACTTTTTCAAGCTGGCAAGGCTGATCTTCTCGTCTGCTACACGCTAAATTGAGAGCTACGTGTCCCAAGCCAAGGGAGGCAATCTACAAAAAGGAAGAGCGTCGTGTTCTGTGCCATTGTACGAGAGCTGCGATTGGTTAATTTTGTTTATTTGACCAATCACGACTTAGAATCAGTGGCATAGCGCACGGCACGCGGCACACGGAGAGTTTTGTAGACAGGCTCAGGGGACAAATGCACCAAACACAACAAAAGACGGCGATAATTAGACAGCTCGTCTCACATCACCACGTTCAGAAACGATAATTATTTTATTTATTTTTTTTTTAATTTAACGAATGTCACAAAACTAACTATCTAAATTTACAGTGAAATTGAACCGTAAGTAATCGCACAAATCGAAAAAATCATTGTCAAAGCGTTATCTCGAATTATGGCAACAAATATTTGTTATTATTTTCGTCTTATTGCGACCGACTAAATCCGCAGGCTGGACTCTTCGATTGCAAGGATGGCTTGTATTGACAAATCCGCTCCAACGAAATTCGAGGAGTGCTTGGACGTGAAGGAAAACACGAATGCGACGAATCAACCAGAGATTGAGATTCTTTGCCCACCTACCGTTGATGCATTTGTCAAAAAAGATGACGTCGAGAGGAAAGTATTGGCACTTAAATATGCTTTGGAGAAGGATATAACAGCTGCTGATCTTAAATGGTCTCTCTTTGTTGCTGCCTGTCATACTTATCGCTATGATACTTGCCTCAGACCTTTCCCACCTATGTATATTAAAAATGAATCTAAAGACATAGATTCTTTGGTGAGTTTCATTTTCATTTTTAGTATTTTTTAACATTTTTTAAATTTGATTAATCAATGTGGCAATGTTGTTACACAGAGAAAAGCAGTTGAATTAGTTCCTCCATTAGCAATATTAGTACAAGAATTAAAAGAACCAAACATTTACAAACGAAGGCCAGCTACAATAGAATTATTATTTTGGGTTTTCATAAAGTTAAGAGATTTAAGTATTAAAAGTATTAAAAAAGACTGCGTAAGTATAATTTAATATAGTATTAAGTTTAAAACAAAATTTTATTCTACTGAAAATAAAATATTATTTATAATTTTCAGTATGATTCTGTTCTAAAAAGAGTGAATTCACAAATGCCAGTTGCAGCTCCTAACTTAATTTTTCAAGTAGCAAGTGCCAAACAATCATCATCTGAGGAAAAGTGGAGAGAATTAGCCAAAGGGCATTCTACATTTTATGCCTACCATGGTAGTCGATTAGAAAATTTTCACTCCATAATACACTACGGATTACAGCAACACATGTGCAAAGTACATTTATGTTCAGTCTTAAAATTAATAAATTTTGAAATTTTATTTTATGAAATTAATTATTTTTATATTTATTTAGAAATCGTTATTTGGAAAAGGAATATATTTATCTAGTGAATTAAGCGTCAGTTTGCCTTATAGTCCTGTAGGCTATGGATGGGGAGGAAGTATATTGGGCAGTGACATGAGTTGTGTTGCATTATGTGAAATAATCAATCATTCAGATGTAAAAATAGGTGATACAGGTAATTTTTTAAAATTAAAAAAGCAATTGTTTATAAAAATCTATATTTATATTTTATAGTTTATAAAAATAAAAATAATAAAATTTGTGTTTAGATGACAGTGCGAGAAATTTAGCACCAGAGTCTATTGGTGGAAAAGTACCAAACAAGTACTGCCTAGTTTTAAATAATGAATTAGTGAGAATTCGATACCTTCTAGTATACAGTCAAGAATTTGGCCTTTTAAGGTAACTATAAAATTTATTTTTTCTTATCATTCATCATGTTTATTATATTAGTATTTTTTATTATTTAAAATCCGGTTTTTAGGAACGCACGTCAAAACGGAGTGTTAGGATGGCTGAAGCAACACAAACTGTTAACATTCATGCTTGGCTATGTCGTCTTGCTTGCTTCTGTTGGCTTATCCCACAATAAAAATATAGAAAGATATTTCAAATTACTATTTAGAAAATTCGGGTTAGACTGATAAACCAAAGTAAAAAAAACGTAAAATCGAAAAATGGAAATAAATTTAAATAATTTGTTGGATACAAATTCACACGTCTTCTTTTGATACACTGTGTACTTGGTACTCGGTTTAATTATTTTGCTAGGAAATAAATATTCTAAGTAATTTAATTAATTTATCAAAATATGAAGTATGTACAATAAAATATATGAGATATGTATAATAAAACTGTACAGATAACAACATAAATTTTTAGTGCCTTGTCAGTATTATTGGAAAATTTTCCGTCACGAGGTAGTCGTCTTCAAATACAACAATTAGGTTGACTTCGAATTCTGCAACAAAATTATTTGTTTTATTTTAACACTTACTTAAAAAAAAAGCAAATGAACATAATTTAAATGTAATTACAATATTATACACACCAACTTTAAAATTACTAGTACTCAAAGTAGGACAAGTAAAAAGTCGCGGGAAAATCATATAAATTGGAATAGCAAGTCCTGTACATACATTTCCTTCTCCAATTTGTATATTTTGGATTTCAGTTGCTGCAATAAAAAATAGCGTTAATCATTCTTGTTTATCCATTCACTTTTATGTGTTAACTGTTACCCAAAAAAATTACCATCTCTTGAATACCCTTCAGCACATCCACAAGTTTCTACTCTCACCAACTGCAATTCAATTGATTTAATTACAGCTTCACATTGTTCAATTATAACTTCTCCTGTTAAAGGTTCTGCAAGTCTGCAGTAAAGTGAGTCTAATTTACCAGTAACACAAAACCTTGGAACATTTGTTCTTTCTCTTGCATTTTGTAAAGATTCTGGCTTTATTTTAAAAGAAACTATTTTATTGGGTTCTTTTTCACTTTTTTTAATAAGCTTATCTTCAACAATAAATTCAAGGGACTTGCTAACATCTTTTGCTAAAAAACTTCTTTTGATATCACAGCGAATCAAATATTGTATGTTGACAAACACTCCATGATAAGTTTCATAAAGTGTTTTAGTTCCACGAGGTTTCAGTGGTAATTCAAAAGGTATTTCTGTTTTACCACTTGGAATCTTTCCTACAGGAGCAACTTCTATTGTATATTGTACTAACTGAATTGGCTTTAATAAAAGAAATCATAATTAAATGTTTTCCTTATGAAAAAGTAATTATTAATTATAATGTACTAACCTTAACAGAGTTATAGAAAGCTTCAAATATACCTACAGTTTTTGAACTGAGCTGTAGATTTACTGCACCTTCCATTGTCAAAAATATACCATCATGTTTTATATCAGAATTTGTTTGAAGACATATCAAACCACTTACACTTTCCTATTATAAAACATTTAATATTAGATTTTGAGATACTCTCTTAAAATAATGCAAAAAACAATATAAAAATAATTAAATAAAAGTAAACTAAAAAAGATTGTAACAAAAATTATTAAATTAGCGATACAAGATTGGCTATTTTTAAATTAATTTAATTGTCAATACAAATTATTAAACAAAAATCCTTTTTAACCTTAAAAATTGTACAAATTCTAAAATTAAACTAAATAAGTGCACTTACGCCTTCGTGGTAAATTTTACTGGCTCGTTTAAGCCTAATGTCAATGTTAATTGACATTTTGGCCAGATTATGATTTGTCCCAAAATAATCGACCCCCTGTCAAAGTAACTTATTGTTTTGGGCGTTCATTTTTGTTGATTATCTGCAGGAAGATGAATGCAGATAGTTCCAACATCAGTTAAAGGGATGCACGCAGCAGAAACACATGCTTACGTGGTAAATATTAAAGACCCAGATAAAATCATCTGGAATTTGGCAAGAGAATAATCACGTGACCAATAGCGCCAATTTCAAAATTTTGGAAAATTATTTAAATTTTGTAATTGCTATAATATACAAGTCATTACTTTTATAACAAATTTTTAAAACTTATTCCATTTGCTATAACATTTTGAAGATTTGATAATTTAAATAAAATATTAAAATATCGAAAAATTGTCAAATTATGAAATACCTTATTAAATAACAATTTCAATTTAGAAGTACAAATTTATATTAATTCTTATTTCATAGTTTCTTTTACATTACTTAGTTTAAAAAATCGCATAAATTATAAATGCTGAAATATTGTTATAAATTGTTTAAAGTCTTAAATTTACATTGAACATAATAATTCAGTCAATTTCAAACCTGTAACACTCAACTCGAGGCATTAAAAATTTTTCAAATATACTTGAATCTTCAGCTCGCTTCAGTTTCCAGTTTTGATCATCCAACACATAAGCTGTTCGTGCACGACAGCACGATTGCACGATGCAGGAATCAATAGCTACATACATTCACAAACACACTTCCTCAATTTAAAAGGCCCTACCGGGAGAGTCGAAAATATTCAAAAACGGCAGTTGCAACCATTTCGGCCAATCAGCTTCGGCCTTTCGTTGGCTGACTTCCGGCCGTTTTCAACACAACTGTCGTCCCTGCAGTCACACACACAGCTCACACCATCGTCGAAGCGCGCTCTTTTCTCTCCCCCCTGAATTCGAGCGGACTTCGGCGTGCCGCCGACGACGGTTACAAGAGCAGCAGCATAGCGCGCGCGACTCTGCGACAGCACGGACGGATCCGCGCGTCACTTTTCTCGAAAATCCTAGTGCAAACCCAAGGATCACGAGCAGGAGACAAGAGCTTTTTACCGAGGAACAGAAACACGCACCTTGGAGACGATGGCGTTGAGAAACCGAGCACTCAATAATTTGGTGAGTGGTTTTTCTGATTGAATTCCGCAGCGACCGTTGGGACTCCTCAACCGTTTAAATGCCCGGGTTTTAAAAGCCGCCGTGTCCCTATCTCGACTTTCTCGATCGTTTTTTTTGTGGAGATACGACTTGTTTGTGGGTTGAAATTTGGAATTTGATAAGGATTGAGAGGAGGCAGAAAAGCGAGGGAAAAACGAGGCTTTAATGTCTTATTTTTTTTTTATTCTCGGTGAGTCGGTACGCGCCTTCGAATAGCTCTGTCTCACTTTGAGGGGGTCCTTATAAACGGTTGGGAATTGTATATATTTTTTTCACACGATTCATTATGAATTACGTATCAAGATTTTTTGAAAAATAGTTTTCGGATTTTGGGAAAAAATTGTATGGTGGCTGCTCACTTAAAATTGAATTTTTAAACGGTTCGTGTTTACTTGGCATTTGGATACCGTTGGAAGGGTCGATTCCGAAAACTGAAATGAATTCGTTTGTTGTCGGAATGCGGGATTTTGAAAAGCGGTTTCTTTGTTGCGAAGGGAAAAGATTTTTCGTATTGTTTCTGAATTATATGAATAAATATTTCTAAATTTTTTAAATAGCAACATTATACATACTACATAACACATAAACAATTTCTCTGAAAAATATTATTTAATTAAAAGACAATTTAGTTTATAAACTTTAAATATAGTTTTTCAAATATATTGTTTTAATTAATAATTAAACATTTATTTAAAAGTAAACTAGAATCAAAATTTTTTTATATATTTTATTTAGCACAGATTTGAAATAATACTTAATGAATAAAGGGTAATAAAAATTTATTTGCAAAAATATTGTTATTTAGTTTTAAGATATTATTTAAGACAAAAATTTTAATTCGTTTGCAGATATTTTAAGTAGTAATTTATTATTTTAGTTTGAATTAAAATCTTATATCTATTGAATTTTGTTTCAACTAACTTATGGTTTGTTTTAGAATATTAATCAAGAAAATGTTAAAAATGTTAAATCTATGGCACCAACTCTGGGGCAGACAAGAAGAGCTGCCTTGGGTGAAATTGGCAATAGAGTTATAATCCACAAAACTAATGAACTGACAGGCAAATCTAGTCAAGCAGCAAAAGACAAAGTTTTGCTTAAGAAACCCGTGGGAACAAAGCAACCACAAGTTAAACATAATAAAGTTGAAAAAGTTGAAGTTGTTGCTCAAAAACCTCAAGTGCAAATACCGAAGCCAGTTGATAAAACTGAACATGTTACTCATCGTCCAATAGAGACAAAATATATTGAGACTGACAATAATGCAAATAAGAAAGAAATTGAGTTACATGTACCCCAAAAGGAGACAGAATCATTTTCTTCGGATCAAATAACAATTGAAGATATTGACGAAGAGGATAAAAAAAATCCTATTCTTGTCTCTGTATATAGTAATGACATTTATGCTCATCTGAGAAACCTTGAGTTTGAGTTCCCAGTAATGAAGGGATATTTGGAAGGGCAAGAAGTTACACCTAAGATGAGGTGTGTACTTGTTGATTGGTTGATAGAGGTCCATGAACAATTTCATTTAATGCAAGAAACACTATATTTGACAATTGCCATCATTGATCGATTCTTGCAGGTAAGCAAATTGACATTTATTGTAAAAAACTTATTTATGTAAAGTATGTATATTATGTATGTATATTTTACCTATTTCAATTTCTACAGGACTTTAGACTGATTACACGGAAGAAGCTACAATTGGTAGGAGTAACAGCTATGTTTATAGCTAGCAAATATGAAGAAATGTACTCTCCAGATATTGGGGACTTTGTGTACATTACAGATAGTGCATACACAAAAGGAGAAATTTTGCAAATGGAAATGCTTATCATTAAAACACTTAATTTTTCATTTGGCCGTCCACTACCTCTACATTTTCTTAGGAGATACAGTAAAGCTGGAAAGGTATATTTATAGTTTAATTAAAATAAATTATTAAATTTTATGTATATAATATGTTACTAATTTTTATTACTTATTTCAGGCTTTGCCAGCTCATCATACACTGGCGAAATACTTTTTGGAACAGTGTTTGATACATTATGAAGTCTGTCATCACCCACCAAGTTTGATAGCAGCTGCTGCAATGTACCTTTCCTTCCTGTAAGTAATTAAAAATTGGTTAATTTCATGAGAAATTTAATATTAAGGTTTTAACAAAAATCTTCAATATTTTTTCAGTTTATTGGGGAATGACACTCTTCAGGAAGGTGATGTTATTTGGACAAATACTTTAGTACACTACAGTACATATAAAGCGAAAGATATATTACCTGTGGTACAAGAAATTTCTGCAATAATCGTCAACGCGGAAAAGAGCAAGTATCAGGCCGTACGAAGGAAGTATACGAACCCCAAGCATATGAAAATCAGTCTTCGGCCAGAATTAAAGTCTCCGACTTTGTATGCCTTATCAAATCGCGTAAAAGAATGAATTTGTAATATAGACAACAAATCGTTTACATAGTTGTGATGCATGAGGATAAGCTAAATGATTGTTGTGTCGCTCTGGCAGCATTAAAATCAAAATTTTCAAGAGGTAGCTCCCTTTCATCTCGTCAATGCCCCATATTTGTGCCAAAATTTGAGGAAAAATATTTTATTCTAAACTTTGATTCTACATCAATTTTTTAAAATACTAAGAAAGTAAAACGAATGAAGTATCTTAATACAGCCATATATGCATTTAAAGATATTTTTTTACTATTTGGAAACTTTTTAAATACTTTTTTTTATCGCTGTTTAATTGTATTGCAGTTTAAAGTTTTTGATAAATATTATATACATAAAATTTAATAACTTATTTTAAAAGAGAAATTATGAAAATTTTGGTATTAAAAATATTTAGACATATATGGCTGTCATGACATTCCATAATGCATCTTATCTATTGTGTTTTTAACTACTGCATTAATAAGAAAATGGCTATTGAAAGTCAATTTTCTTCAATTGTCAAACTTCTTGATAAAACGTTTTTATGGAAACATTTAACACTTTTAATATAATTCAACGTCAATTTAGAAATAATTTTATTTAGAATAATATGCTATTTTTCAAAGTATAATGTTATTATGAAGATTTTTGTATTCAATCGGTTTTGTTAATTTTATTTACCTCATTCATATACTTATTCATGCAGTAAACAAGTTAGAAAGAATATTTTGATAAAAATATTTGTTAATTGATAGCTTTTTTAGTAAAATATTTTTTAAAATGCATGTTCACCATATATTTAAAAAAGTAAAAAAAAAAAATTTCATGTAGCTAGAAAGTCAATTAAAACTGCGAATCCTGTGCGGAAAAAGATATGTTTTCGCAATATAATAAATTGTGATTCTAAAAATCGACGTTGACAAAATTCATTCTCATACACAATTTAGTTTTAAACTGTATAGATTTAATTTTTAATTATATATAGAGAGTGAACGAGCACGTAAAAGTGTGTGAGATATTGTCCGATTGTCTGGTGTAAAATATCTTATGTTTGTAAATAAAAGCGTAAGCGTTAAAGCTATTTTCTCTTTATTTTTTATATTATGATGAAATAACAATGACTTCTCATAATATGATTATATAAATAATCATCTAATAGTCTAAGTACAAATAATATTTTATATTAACTAGTTACGTTAACATAAATGTTTGTACAAAACATTTAAAAATCTATTCTCCTAATAATGTCTTCAAATCAAGTAACAAACTTACAACAATGAAATTTTTCACATAAGTCCCACAATCACACTTTAAGAAATCGAAAATACATCTAATTTCCAGTTGCTTGGTTTTTCTTCAGGAGCATTTAGCAAACGTGGTTCTGAAATTATAAAATCAGTTATTGCAAATTTAAAAATCCAAAAATAAAAATATTGTTACTGAAATGTATGTTTACCTAACAAATTTGGTATTATATTATTTTGAGGTGGTGGATTTGTACTGATACTGGATTCTTCACTGTGAGGACTTTTACTTTCCGTGACTGGAGGCCAAATTTCATTTTTACCTTTTTGTATATCATCTAAAAATTCGCTCATAACTTTGTACAGTTCTTCAGCTAAATAATCACTGTTCATGAATAAAAGCATTTCTGCTATAGACCGTATTTCCTCTGAAAGTAAAAAATTATCAATCAGCTTTACATAATTTATACTATTTAGTACTAAAATTGAAGTTTTAATTCTAAGCATCAAAAGTTTACAGATTAAATGCGATAATTTGAAATATTGCTAGTCTTAAATGATCTATTATTACTACATTTATACATTTATTATTCAAGTAAGTTGGCTTTACCTTTCTGAGCATAAGTCTGAGTAACAAGTTGGTGTAAAGTGCTAATAAGTGCAAGATCCTCGTACACACTTCCCTCTTTGATACTCTGTAATTTCCGCTCATGCTTTCTGCGGTTCTTGCTGGACCGATAACTGCGTCCAGTAGTACTTCGCGAGATCTGTGAACTTCTCGTGACGGTTGAGCCAGCTATACTCGTTGTGTCGCTGAGCAAATCGCTGAGTTCGCGATTGCTACCCGGCGATTCCTCATCTTCCAGCTCAAAGCGCGACTTTACAGCCTGATCGCGAGCCGCGGTCGTTGCTCGCACAATTGCCAGTCGCGTTCTATGTCTCTCAAAGTCCGCTCTGTGCTGTCTCAACTGAGAAAGCATGAATTCGGCATGGTTCAGGATACCCGGTTTTACGTGCGTTTCTACAAACATTTTTTAATTGTTATGTTTGCGAATAAGTAGTTCAATAGAAGAGTGTTGGATACTTTACCTAGCAAATCTTCTCGTTTCATGCAGTAAGCGTCAGTCCAGGCTTGATGCCAATGGCGTCCTTCACACAATACCGCTACCGCATCTTCTAATCTATTTAAGTGTTTAGATAAAATTAGTGCAGCTTCTTGGTACCTTTTATCTTCCCGAAGGCGGTCAACAAGTTCTTCATATATTTCGTTGATGTCTGGAATACTAAAATATTTTGTAATATAAAACTAGTCTTTTAATTAAACAATACATTAAAAATAAAATCATTGAGGTGAGGTCGTCTTACCTCAATTTCAACTTGAAAGCTGTGACAATAGCATCCCTCCAACTATTGGCCATCTTAAAAGCATCAAGCGCCTCTTGGAAATTCTCTCCTTTGGTATACATGATTCCCGCCTCTCTGTGCTTGCCTTTACCAGCCAAATATTTCCCGTAAGCTACAGCAATTGTTTTGTACTCCTTACTTTTACAGTCAAACAATTTAATAGCTTTAGCATACAAATCATGTGTCTGCACAAATGTCAAGCACTCTTCGATTTTCTCTGGTAATTTAGAGATGTGCTCGAGAGCCGAGTCATAACGTTTCAGGTGACTATCGATCGAGAACTTCATGTAATTCTCTTCGAGCTTATTGAGACTGTTCAAGAAGTCGATGTATTCTTTCGGATCCTTTTGAGACTTTTGTGCTATGAACATAACCAACTCGAAATCGTACATGCCTAACGCAATATCGTAAAGCTTGCTTACATCTACCATATAAAGAAGATACTTTAATGCTTCTTCTGCCGAAAAGCCTTCTTTAAGTGTAACCTCACGAGCTTTAAGTTCCTTAATTTTGTTTAGAGCTTTTTCGAGACCAGTTTTATTCTGATTCTTCACCAAACTTATTAAAATTGGCTGATGATTGCATGCACAATAGAATATTTATTTTTTTTAGACTTTAAAAGTAAAAAGAAATTATTTTAATTATTATTTAAATTATTTAAATACCTGTATAAATTCCGTTGAATTCCTTTCCATGAGAGGTCGAAGAGTATCACATACGATCTCGACCTTATTGGAAACTTTTTCATTAGATTTTCGGTTAACGTAACTACTAGCGTACGTCGTTTTGATTACATCTTCATTTTTGAGCTCTGATAAAAACAAACTAAGCCAGTTGGGGCTCTTTACATCACTGATGAACTTTTCAGCGTGATTCACGAACGAAGTTGGATTATGATCATACAAAAGGTTCAAATCGATTCGCTGCTTTCTCATCAGATCGAAAGCTTTATAGTAATCTAACTCATCGATAAAGTTGCCGATGATCGCAAGTGACAAAGCACGAGGTTGAATACATTCTAAATTGCCGCGCGGCATTTGCAAAATAGTTCTTGCATCCTTTGGCACAGCTATGATTAAGGTTGATCCTCTTTCAACTCGTCTTATGCTTATTTCTGAAAATTGAATAATTTATGTTAAATTGCAATCACGAATTAGACAATCTGTATTCTAATTTTAAAATTAAAAACCTTGCGTTCGATGTACTTCATTCGTTTCACTTTCCCAAGGCTGAATAGTCAAATCTCTCGTACGTAATTGCTCCAAACCATTCGTATCCAGCTTGAAGCATATTAACGCATGCTGTAGCGTTGTTACAAGTAAAAATTCGGAATGGACAAAGAATGATGTGACATTATTTGCAACTTGCTTTCCATCTACGTAAAGAATGTGCTTTCGCGTCATCGCAACAAGCACTTCTTTTTCGTCAAACTTGACGAATTCAATTTTGACGACTGCTCTTGATAATTCATCGGTTGTGATGATCAAGTTCGATTTTTTAAGCCCGTCTCGGTCGTTGTATTCGAAAAGCTTATTATTAACAACGATATAAGCTGTTTTAGAATAGGAAGATGAAAATATGTGCTCGATTTGACCTGGCATTTCTTGAATAATTCTGTAAATAAATGAATAATGTATTGAGGCAACTATATTAAATAAGGTAAGTATTAAAGAATTTAATTACTTGACATCTATCAGAATTTCATCTAAAGCTTCAATATCTAATAGATGAAGTTCGCAAAGATAGCTTTTTAAGCCTTGAGATACTGAGCATAAAGCAAGATTTCGCTTGTACCATAATAGATGTTGTATTGAATGTAAAGAAAGATTTTTCTCCTCTTTCAACAGTAAATCAACGTTGTACGTCTTTATAACTTTGTATTGTAATTCCCATGATTGCTGTAAAAATTTAATTATTAGTTCTCAAGAATTTGTACATATTAGTCTCTAAATATTAACTCACATCTACATTTTTACAATGTAAAATTTGATTGTTCCACAAAAGTACCAAAAAGTCATTTGTATTAATGTCAGGATCATTATTATTTGGAGCAAAAGAAATTGCATTAACAGGTTCAGTAAACTGCAAAGTCTGTTGACTCATTGGTGGTGGTACAACACCGTTTTTAAAACCTGTGACAAGAATTTTATCTCCATCTATTACGCTAACAACAGCCTTATCTGTTGCTTGCTTTCCACGACTGTGAGAAACAGCCCAGTAAAATGTATAAATTGTGCTATTTTTTGCTGACAGTATAAGCAAATCCTTTTTGACTTGCGGGCACCAAGTCACATATAAAACTGGATTTTTTTTAGGATAAGTGATTGTTTGCTTTAGATACCAATGATAATTTTTTTCTGACCATAACTGAATTGTCATTATACCAGTGAGAATATCTTTGTACCAAACAGCTAAAACATCAGAATCTCTAGACCAAATTAAATCTAAAATCTGAAATAACGTTTTTTATAAATTTGTCTAATTTTTTAAGGATAAATAAATCTGCCATTTCTTGTGATACTTACATGAACTGATTTTGTTCCAAAGGGAAGTGTAAATTCCCTGTGCAAAAGTCCATTTTTTTCAAAAAGTGCTACTGTATGTTTATTAGGCAATCTTCTTGTAGAAGCAATGAGATTGCCTGAAGGTCTCCATGATAAACTGTCTTCTAAGCAATCTACTAATTCACTTGTATACTGCAATACTCCTTCTCTATTAAAAATTTTAATTCTTCTTGCATTAACTTCCTCATCAACATAACTGACAGCAAATAATGTACCGTCACCTCTCCAAGTGATTTTTGGTACACCATCATCTGTCTCAGTTTTTCCAGTAATAGTCAATCTGGCTTTTGCTGCTGCTTTTCCTTCGGATCCATGAAATTGTGTTTCTTTCTTCCCCCAACCAACTGTAATAAACTGTTTTTCTCCAAAACCTGCTTCTGATAAATTTACCTGCAGATATGTAACTATTTAATGTGCCACTAATTCCTGTTATTAAAAATATGCTTTAGATTACAAACTTACCTCTTGTAAAATATCAAAATTAGAAGATAGTGTAATAACAACATTATCCTTTGTCATAAGTACGACTACCTCATGATCTGGACTAATATTAATGCTTTGCAATCCATTAGGAAAATCTGCAATCTCCTCATACTTCACTAAATTTTCATGAATGTGAGTTACACTAATCACAATTCCAGTATCATAAGCAATATAGATTTCTTCATTGACACTGCAATATTCTATGCCAACAGGTCTTGGACCTTCATTTTTAAAATCAATTTTTTGATTAACATATTTTTTGTTATTTGCAACATCATAAGAAATCAATGTGTTCTCAACCCCATCAATAACATAATATCTATCATTTTCACAATTGTAACAACAATAGAAATTCTCTTGAGGCAGGCATTCACCTTTGTATATAATAGTTTTTTGTGCTTCTATTACTAAATTCTTCATGATTATTCAGCTACTATTCTAATTGTTAAAAGACACCTGTAAATAAAAAAATGTAATAATTCAAAAACAACTAGGCATATTTCATGAAGGTTAAAAATACAATACCTTCAATTTACATCGGTAAAAAAATTTTTATTAAACAATTACATGTAAATATTCAAAAAATATCACCAATTCTTAAAATGCATGATGAAAACTTTGGATTCCCCAAGTTTTTGGTTATGAGAAACACTGCATTCTGCACACGTGCAAAAGTTGACGTCTGCGCAGTGCGCAGTGAATTCCAAAGGGCGGTAAAACGTTCAAAACTCTTTCATGCTACAATGTAGACCACATTATCGAATCGAATTAAGTAAAATTTAGTTTAAACAAAGAAATAAGAAATACTCTTCCAATTTCGAAGTATTAAAAATTGCTAATAGTTATAAGAATGGATAACTTGTAATTTTAAACTTTTGAATTTAAACAGTGCCATTTTGGATTTTCTGTGACGTCATAAAACGACTTTGTTGTTTTTCATAATTTTCATGTAGGTTATGTATTATCTCCGCGAAATGTAATTCCTTGAGAAGTGATAATTAATGTTCTAAAAAAATAATTAATATTAAAAGAAGCTTCAGTTTTCTTCACGTTGTAGTTTTGAAGTAATTATGTGATATAATGCATGTAGATATAATATATTTAGTGTACTACATTTTTTTTGGAAGTTTGAATTTTGGCATTCAGTGATTTACGAATGACTACTATTTTTATTCGATCATTATTTATAAATAACTTTGATCATCAATATTTGATTGTTATACTCATTTACGTGAATCAGAGCTAAAAAAATCGGAAAATTTTGAAAATAAAAAACTAAATTGGTTAGGGAGTATTTCGTTTTAGTTAAATGAAAATTATTGAAAAAAAATTTAAATAATTCGAATTATTTTTTATTCTAGGAAATTAATTGACTTTCCACATAAATGTTTTTATTAGTTTACAACAAACAATTTTTTAAATATTGAATTTTTTATAATTAAAATATAGGAGATTTTAAAAAACAATTATAAGTTCACAATTTTTATGGTCCAAAACTCTTGTAAAAATCACTTGTAGTAATAATTTTGAGAAAGAAAATAATAAAAATATAAATGTCTGAAATGCAGACAAAATAAAATTGTTTAGATTTTTAGATTTGCTTTTACCACTGTAGACAAACGATTAAAACTGAAAGAATTATCAAATTTCTTTCGGAGCTTGTCAGTACAAATTTTGGTCAATAAAATATTGAAGTATTTTTTATTTAAGTACAATTTTATAATTTAAAAGGTGGTTTAATAATAAAGGACAATGCTTTGTATTTATAATGTTTGAGGTAGAAAAAATTTTTACTTAAAATTATTTTCAGAGTACCAAGGATTACAATGGATAAAGATATGCAAATTGATTCTGATGAAGAAAGTAATTCAAACTCAAGTGGATTTATTTTTTCAAGACCAAATATTGTTCACAGTCCAGAAAAAATGGTCAATATTGGTGCGCAATCTGACAATATATTTGGAGTTCGATCAGTTAATCTACCTGAAACTTCTGCTTATACGTTTGCAGAACCTGCAGCTATTGAAAAATTGGATTGCTCAGTTAAAACAAAAAAATCTGGTACAACTTCAAAAAGCAGTAAAAACAGAAAATCTTTGTCTTTATCTATTGAAGAACTTAAAAAATCGGATCCATTTCTTCAATTAGAAAAAAATTCAAAGAAAACTAAAGATGCTAAGTTGGAACTAAGTAATTCTATTAGTTGTACAGATCTACCAGAATTTCTACTAGAAAAAAAATTAGCTAGAGAATATTTTGAATTATTTGGAGAGATTCTTAAAATAACTGTTAGACCTAAGCGAAATATGGTAACAGTATATTATGCTTCGAAAGAAGATGCAACCAGAGCTTATAATAGAGCTAATTCATTTTTGGGACATCGCTTTAAAACTCATTGGACAACTTCAGAAATGCTTTCAGCCTCAAAACAAAAGAAAAAGGAAACTGTAAAAAATCAAATTGCCAGTATTTTAAACATAGATGATGAAGTTAAAGAGGAGTTAGAAGCACTGACTGGTTTGGAGTACAATATACCAGATCCACAGCATTTAAAAGCACTGACTGTTGCTGCAAAAGCTAAAATCAAAAAGGCTAAAGTTGTTGCTAATAAAGAATCACCAAAACGTATTTTACCACTTTTAAAAACACCAGTAACAAAACCAGTTAAACCTATAATAAAAGCGACAAAATCATTAGTTGCTGAAAAAGTAGCTCTTAAAGCATTAGACACACATCAAAATATAACTATATCTTCTGCAACTATAGAGGAATTACAGAATCAAGTTCGACAAGCAGGTTCAACTTCTGAAGAAAAATATAAAGTTTGTTTAATTATAAATCATGAACATTTTTCTTATTGTAAATATATTTATTTTTTAACATTTTAATTTTTTTTAAGATACTTGATGCTCGTGATCGACTGATGAGGTTAAAGCAAGGAAAACAAAAAGATCTAGCAACTGCAAAAGTAACCCAAGGCACATGTCCAGATATGTGTCCCGAAAAGGAAAGGTATATGCGCGAATTCCAAAGGCAGCTTGCATCTTTCGAACAGTTAGATGGACAAGACTACAAGATTAATCACAAGCTGGCCACTAAACAGTACTCTCGATCGTCCGCCGATCAAGAAGAGCCACTGGCACACGATCTGCGACCAGTAAAGTCCTTGAAGATGACCATGAGTTATTTACTTTATGAAATTGTTGATTTATGCGAAAGTGACGATCCAAATTTAGCGGAATGGTATCACTTTTTATGGGACAGAACGAGAAGCATTCGCAAGGACATTACTCAACAGGAGTTATGCTGCGTGGAAACGGTAGAACTGGTCGAGCAGTGTGCTAGGTTTCACATTCTGTCTTCCGAGCGGTTATGCGCAGAAGAAGCTTCTGTATTCGATCCCAAAATCAACAGCGAAAATTTAACAAAGTGTTTGCAGACTTTAAAGTACATGTATTACGATTTGAGAGAGCACGGCATTCAGTGCAAGAATGAGCCGGAATTTCGGGCATACGTTATTTTACTGAATTTAAATAATGGTACTTTTATATCAGAGTTGAGTACGTTGTCACCAGTGGTGCAACATTCTCCAGAAGTTAAGTTTGCTTTGGCGGTTTATTCAGCTCTTACAATGGATAACTATTGCAAATTCTTTAAACTTGTGCGGCAAACTTCTTATTTGAATGGATGTATTTTATTACGCTATTTTAATCAGGTAAACCATCCTCATATTTTTATATTTATGTATTATTGTCGATTGAAATAATCTATAATTATTGCAGGTTCGAGTGAAAGCTCTATCAATAATGGTGAAAGCTTACTGTCGCACTTCAGGCACGACGGAATATCCTCTCTACGAACTTATCGACATTCTGGGCTTTGAAGATGAGGATGAAGTATTTGAATTCTGCTCAAAGCTGGGTCTGAAGGTTGACAAAGAAAGCTTGTACATCAAGCTTAACAAGGAAAACTTTCAACCGCCAAGCGGTAATTTAGAACAGGGTCGTGCTTTCAATCTCGTGTTGTCCAAGAGAGAATCGACTGGTCAATCGATTGGACAGTGTATTGCTGGAGGAACAATGCCAGAAAAAGCTTATGAGACTCACAAACCACATTGTAGTTTTGACAGTCAGGGTTACCTGTTGCCTTCGTCGATTAATGCCCATGATCAAAATTTAGTTGATCCTTACGAGTTCATTGAGGAAAATGCAGAATTGATGAATCAGAAGAAAGACTCCAAAACTAAGATAAATAAAATTCAGAATAATATTGAAGAGCAAACAGTCCAACCAACAGAAAGGTAAATTTATTAATTTTGAATAAATTGTATAATTATTAAAACTTTATACCACTGCTTAAATACATTTTTTATAGGGTAACAAACACGGAATTCAGTTTCAAACCTAAGTCTGAATTGACGGTGTCCGCTCCGGTAACAAACAATTTATTTGCCACAACAAACACAAATAAAAACCCGACTCCGGAATCTAAGCTTTTCACTCTTCCGATAAATGCAACTGTTACAAGCATTTTTACAAAACCAAACACAAACATTTTCTCATCTGTTCAAGCTAAGCCGCCACCCTCAACTAACTCGCCGTTTGGTTCATCTGCAAATAAAAACATTTTTTCCAGTGACACGAGTCAACTGAATCAAAAAAACTTTTTCAAGCCACCATCTGCACCAGTAGCTGAAGCAAAACCACAAGCCAATTTTAAAATACCTAGGTAAAACAGTGTTCATTTTGAAACATGAGAAATAAAAGTAAAGTTTCGGTATTTAAAAAAGTACATAATGATTCATTTTAATTTTCAGTGTTAGTACGAGTGCCAGTAGTACAACTACTAGTAAAAGTACTAATATCAGCAGCACCAGTGCAACCAGTAGTTTCAATACTGAACGTATGTCTACAAAGCGACGAATGGACGACACAGACGGTGTGGTCGATAAGAAGAGTTTCCTTGAGTCGGAGAAACTTCGTAAAAAGCAACAGGAAGCCGAAGAAAAACTGAAATCCGAGCGCGAGAAACTTCAACGGGTCGAGAAGATCGTCGAGCTTAGCCACGAACAGTATAAACTCCTAGAAAAGTCTGTCGTCGAAGAAACCTGCTCTGCGATAGTCCAGGCAGAGCTGAATTGCATCAAATTGACTAAACAGAGCGAACGAGTGTTTGACGACATCTTTCAAGAGATCTGCGCGACGATTCTTGATGAACAACTTTTCATTCAAGATATGCTGATTGAGGTAGATCGTCGCCTTCGTGATCGTCTGGTGAACAAGTATTACCGTCTGTGGAAACTATGGGCTGCAAAGCGTCGAGCCCAACGGCGCGAGGCTCTCGATAATACTCCTGTCTGGTTGCAATCAGAGAGTTTAGAGGAGTGCGCACGTAAACTCTATCATCCTGAACAGAAAATTGCAATTAGGTATGCGCGGGATCAGAGAAAGAGTTTAGTGGAGGAAGAGAAAAAACCCAAACAAACACCTATCGAGTTTATTGTTCATGTGGGTTTGAAGGAAAATGCAAAATCTCTGGATGTGGATTCTAGCCAACATACTTTTTGGAAGATGGTTATTTCTTGGCCTTTACTAGAGAACAGACTCACTTTGTGGAGACACAAAACGCTTGTTAACAAGTAAGGGTTTTTCTTAATTTTTACTTTCTTCTACGTGATAATATTGTGAGACATGCAATTATACATTTACGGGATTTTATTTTAATCTCGTTACTGCGATACGTTTATTTCCAGATTATTTAACCAAATAAATGACTCTAAAACCATTTCCACAGGTACCTTAGCCCTGACGACTATACGTTAGAGCCAGTCTTCATCCAGCATAAGCCAAGCCCCCACGA
Source organism: Ormyrus labotus (assembly GCA_035582975.1). Lineage (NCBI taxonomy): Eukaryota > Metazoa > Arthropoda > Insecta > Hymenoptera > Ormyridae > Ormyrus > Ormyrus labotus. Next base: position 8,702,468 of record JAWWEO010000021.1, read on the forward strand.
ATCTCTTAACATTTGCATTCGATACTTCGAGGGACTAATCTGCGAAAATCGACTGACTGGCACAGACGGTCTGCTCTTTATCGCAGCAGCCGACGAAGACGGCAAGTCGATTGAGCGCCGCCTTACCAAATCTATACTCTCACGCGAGAAACTCATGCCAGTACCACTGGTAATTATCGTGTTCGGCGATGCCGATCGCGACCCCGAAAATGTCAAAGTTTCGGATATCGTCGAGCAATTGATCGAAGCCGGTTACGTATCTGAGTACTCGCTTCTCAAGGAGCGCAGAGTCGACCAGACAGTTGTATTGAAGGTCATTCAGAGTGCAATTCTCTGGCTTGCGATCAACAGGTCATCGGCTGTTCCTTTGGAGATGGACTATTTAAAAAGGGTATTTGATGACTGCTTAACGGAGGAACTCTGGCTCAGGTTATTTATTGATTTATTTTTTAAGTATTTTACCCTATTTTAATTAAGATTCACATTTATTTTAAATTTTACAAAAAAATTACTTTGATAAAGGTTGATTAGATAATTTCGCGTAATAGTAAAAACGAGTAAATTTTATTTGTTTAGTATCATTGGTCACCTAAAATGCGTGTCACTTATTGATGGTTATATTGGTAATATATCAAGCTTTTTATTTTAGGATTCAAGGTCATTTAGCACCTAAACCACAATTTGTAAGAGCTTTAAATGATCCGAATTTCATCATTAATTTACATAACGAAGCAGTGAATCATATTATGGATATAATGTTGGATCCAGAGTCATTGAGCTACACGGATTTCGCTCCTGAACTCAAAATTTATCTTCCAAATAAACGATCGTATCCGTGCACTTATGAATTCTTTGACAGCGTCTGGAAACATCCAGAGTACAGAGCAGAACTTGAGCGCATTATGACCAGTTTCATTTTACCACCTTGGAAGTAAGTTAGAATTTTTTTTTTCCAAAAAAGAATTTAAAAAACTATAACATTTCACTACACTAACAATTTTGCAGAGAAACCTGGCCGATCACAGACCTGACAAAATTACACGATGAGATCGCACATTATTGTGGCCAAATGCTTACTTATCAAAGTAGTTTAGCCATTACAAACAACATAATGAGTGATCTGTTTCTTATATCGGACCACAGTGAGGATAGTTTTCCATGTTTTACGGATGTTATAATTCACTTAATTAATAAAAAGATAGGCGATATCGGCGGAAACACCAGAGTTGTCTATAACAAAAATCATGTCAAGCATTTCCAAATGTTGCCTTGGTGGTTCAAGTCCACTATCCTGCAGAATTACTTAGTGCAACACCAAGAAGAAATGCAAGAAGAGGAAAGCAGTTTTCTAGAACGAAAACAGGTATGTTTTTATTACATTTTGATGATATTTAGATTAAAATATAATATTTAATACTTCATGATGTCAAAATGTTCCAATAAATAAAACATAAGATTGGAAATTAGTTATGATTCTGTCATTCTGTATTATAGACTGGAACAAAAAAAAAATAGAATTACTTGTATGCATAAATTCGATGCGTGTTTCATTCATTTTTAAAAGAAACATTTTTATATATTTAAAAATTCTTATACAAAATACACATTTAACTTGTTTGCAATTTTTTAGGTTTTTAATACTTCTGAATCGCAACTGGATATAGACATTGATTGCGATGTTGACAAATTAAGCGAAACCTTTTGGCAGCAAGAAGAAGAGAGTTTTCCTGTAAAGGAACTTTGCCAGGAGGCTCGCAGTCACGTATTAGACGTGTTGAGCACTGCTAAAAAATTAGAAAAGCAACTAGAAGAACAGAGGCTTAAAACCAAGAATCTTGAAGTTAAACTCAAGGAAGCACTTAAAGACGGCAGTTGATTTACGTTGTACTTATTATCAGTCATACATTTTATATACATCTTCAGGGATAAATCAAACGAAATGATTCAGCATGATAATCATATTGATTATGCAGTGATCATTGATCTAGTGTTAAAAACTTGTATATAGAAATTGCTAAAGCAGATACAACTAATAACTTTGTTACCTTAAAATTTTGTTATACATGGGTGCCATACATTGCTTATCAATTTTATACAAAGTTCAGCTACAGTTAACATTTAATTTAGTAAAATTCATTGACTAAGAAATTATCGTTTACTGCTCTAAAACTATTTTTTTTGCCTAGCGGGCCGAAAGTACTACTTTCCCTCCCGGCTCCGAATCGGGAAGGTTGTATTTTCGTCCTC
>JAWWEO010000021.1:8704814-8717461 GCA_035582975.1 Ormyrus labotus
CTACTCTCTTCTTCGAGTCGTCCTCATATGTCTACGGATGCGCTTATCATATTTCGCGCGCGTCATCCGTGACAATATAAATTAAAAAAATATATATATTGTTTATTTATAAATAATAATAATAATGAATATACATGTAGAATTTTGTAGAATTTTTTAAAAGTATAATTTTATAGTTTTCTGTATCAAAAGAAAATTTTCAAACCGGAAGTAAGTCGGAAGCAAACCAGAAATGGAACGGAAGTAAAAATAATTTACGATATATTAATATATCAATATATTAGTCTATGTAATACATTAATATATCAACTATTAGAAAACGAAGTCATAAATGAAGGACGGACGACGGCCGACCAGTAGCATCTTAACATAATAGAAGTTTTTAAAATATATATTAATGTACATAAACAATATAGCATTTTTTAACGAAAGAAGCTTCCAGGCAAACGGCAGAACCTATCATTATAATTAAATGCTTGTAATTAGTCGCGAAGAACGCCGCTTCCGGAATTATTGACACGTCATTAGCTATCTGAACGAAAATCGAAAATCTACTTCCGTTATAGGGAAGCCGCCCGCTAATTCCGTTTCCGCGTCGTGCTGCATCGAGCCCTCGAACGAACGCGTATCGGTGTACTTTTGAAAAATCCACCTACGCACACGCTCACCACGCCAGATATATCTCTCACGCCATCGTGCCAATTTTTCCGACCGAGGCGCACAACCATTTGTGTGTCGTCACGTTGATTCCTGCTTCGTTGCGTATTTATCAAGTGCGCAGCCCCCGTTTGCAAAGTATATTTTTCCTTTTTAAAAACATGCGCTTTTTTTAGAAAAAAGTAGACGCTTTTAAACCGAAGTAGACTTTGGTTTAAATGATGATGGTATCTTTGAATTATTAGCGACTTTTATTTTTCATGCTTTTTATGATTATATATATAGTACGAAAAAACGAAAAATACTCCGTATTTAAAAATAAATAAAATATATAAAATACACCTGGTTTCTAAGCAAATGCAGAGATAGAAGCAGTAATGTATCGGTATTGAAAATAAGATTACCTGTGTATTCGGCGAAATCGGCATAACTTACAGTTTTTATTTTGAGTCAGCATTATATAAGATTAAACGAGCCTCTTGGTACACAATGTCTACAATTTACAAAACTAAACTCTGTTTCGGTCAGGCATAAAAAAGCTAAAGAATGGTATAGCTCTCGGGTTCATTGAATTTACATGGAAATACAGAAAAATTTAGCCTGCACCGAAGAGTGTATGGTAAAACTAAATAAGGTCAGGCGTGCATTTGCATGCATAACATACATTTATCCCGAAAAGGCAATTCTGAAAAAGCAACGACACATTTTTTTTTAGTTCCGAGCCTCGGATCGCTTTGTGCATCAAGCTCGGAATCCTTTTTGAGTAACGCAACATCGAGGATTCCTCGGCAAATTAAGAGGAACTGGCCGGGAGATCGCGCGCCTTTCATGCGCCTCTCTCTTTAAAAGCAATAAAAGCGAGGTGCGAAAGCCCTCAATATTCTTCCGTTTTACGCGGTCCCGTCATAAAGTCGCATTACACGCGACAAGTACCGGCACTTATTACGAGATTGCAGCGCCCGCGACTGTCATAAAGCGCCCTTTTTCCCTTGCGCTGCGTGGAATTCTTGTTTCCGAGAATTCCCGAGGGTGAATTCAAATAGAAGGACAGATTGATTGTTCGTGATGCCAGAACTAGTTGAAGGTAATTCAGACTTTTTCGCGTCTAGCTTAGTTATACGGGCATCTCTCAGGAACTTTTAACTTCTCTGATGGTCTACAGTTTCACACATTTGAAATACAAAATTTTATACCTTTAATACATTTACATATTATAAAAAATATGGCATTTTAAATGTAACTGAAGTAGGGGAGACCGGGGCGATGTGGCCGTGTTTTTACACTTCTTTTTTCTGAAGCATAATGCATTTGATGAAAAAAAGAAGAAGTATACCATCTGAAAGAACTATATCCATAATATATTCATGGTTTTTTTACAAAAGAATTAGATAATGTACAAAAAAGTTATAAACGATTTTTATGCAACAAAATTTTAGGCCAACCTGCCTCGTATTATATTGTCGGGCAAGTTCGCCCACGTGAAATTTTTATTAAAAACGTGGAAAATAATTGTGTTATCATTTTTATTTCACAAAATAACGTGATAAAAATTTATTAAATATCAAAAGATCAAATTCAATATAAAAATACATAAATTTAATACAACAATAAATATAAACAAAAAACCACTGCCAAGTCATTGGCTAACCTTCCTCCTAACTAATTTATTGTCCCATTATTATCTCGTTTGTATTATTAATTTATTTTTATATGTCCATTTTAGAATTTATTGAACAGCTAACAAAATTTAAATATAAATTTAAATATAAATTTTGTTATTGAAATATTTAAAGTCCTAAAAAACAGAAGAATACAAGAACAAAACAAGCTTGAATAGCCAAAGAAAAGTAATTCTTTTTATTTTATTTAAACTATATTGCTAAAACTAATGTAAAAAGTCATAATAAAATAATAATAATAATAATAATAATATGACAGTACTATATTATATATATAATCGTACATAACTTAAAATCGTTACAAAACAAAAACTAGTAGATGACCTTCAAGAATGAATTCTATACTGTGCGATAAATTCAGTAAACTCTCCTTTTAGCGTCTCTCTCAATAAAGTAATTTCCCCGCTTTTGCGCTCCTTACCGTTGTTTGTCCCGACCTCGGTTTCGAGCGCGACCCTTTTGATAGCGCCGCGCATTAAGGTATAGTGACTAAATCTAGGGTTTACAAAAAAATCTGTATCTTTAAATTTTTAAATCTATCAACTCGAATAATAAATGTATGTAAAAGTAGAGAAAGTAACATTGAAGAAAACAAATTAAAAACGCAATTTCGTTTAGTACAATTTGAAATATCGATAACAAAGGCCATCGTCATTTCGCATTTCAAGAAATTTTTATTTTCTACTCTATTTAGATGTATAAGGGCTCGTTTTGTTCATTGTACATTAATTGCATAATAATCTGGGAGAACAAAGTTGGGCTCAATTGTTTATGTAAAAACGCGTCAGAACTGTTAAACAATTGAGCACAACTTTGTTCTCCCAGATTACGTTGCAGATTCCCACGGTACATTTATAGATTAATGTACAAGAAACAAAATGCTCATTTACCGCCCTTACTCATCTAAATCGGGTAGAAAATAAAAATTTCTTGAAAGGCGAAATGACGAGTGCCTTTGTTATCGATATTTCAAATTGTACTAAACGAAATTGCATTTTTAATTTTTTTTCTTCAATGTTACTTTCTCTACTTTTACATACATTTATTATTTGTTAGATTTAAAAATTTAAAGATACAGATTTTTTTTTAAACCCTAGATTTAGTCGAGGGTACTACCTTAAATGCGTGAATTATATTGGTATTTATTTGCATGTATTATTTCTTTGATTTTTTAAATTTGTGTTTTGTAAACCTTCTAAATTTGTATCAACGTCTTCAAAATTAAAAATAAAGTCAACATCAAAAATAGAAAGTTCAAATAGCGAAAAATTGATGTAAACAATGTCTTCGTCAATGCCTGCGCGACTCAGTGTTATTGAGAGGATCGGCGGCGAGACCCGAGGCGAACCTACTGCGGTGAATTGGTGTGAGGCTCCCGATTTGCGGAAAAACTCTTCCCCTTAAGAACATTTGCGACAAGTGCATATTTTATACTTGCCTCCCTCAGCAGCTAACTGATCTCAGGGCAAGCGTTACACTACCTTCGGGGGCCTTCGGCTATAGTGGGGCCACATGAATGTTGTGGCAGGTCACAGAAGGGCCCCATAAGGCATCTACTAATAATTTTAATCGGGAACTGCATACTATTCCGAATTTTCGCGCGTGAGTTCGATTGCTGGATGAAGGACCAATTTCGCTTTATCCCGTCGCTCTCAGTGTACTGTTACGAAATAAATACGGAGGACAAAAAAAGAAGGCATCGGACTTACCTCGATTGGGAATCGAACCTATCTGAACATTCCTTTTTCGCGACGTATGCTCTTCCCACTGAGCTATCGATCCCGTGTAAAAATTTAAGTATTGGAGCAGTATAGCAAAAGTATAGCTTAAGTATATTATCTAAAAAGGAGAGTGTGTGACATTTGAGTAATGGATTTTCCTGTAACTTTAGGATATGTTTTGTAATGTTAAAATATGAAAGAAGCCACGTCCGTTCGGCCAAACGCTCGATTTTTCAAAAGTTATGTGATCTTTTAGCGAAAATCTAAGAAAAATCGATTTTTGTTTAATCACTTATGGGGTTGGGCAGAAAGAAAGGAGTTAGATGCGATTCAAGCACTGTATGTTTATTAGGATTAGAAGTACGTACGCCGGTTTATACGATGTATAAAGAAGCGGGAATTTATAAATTAAAAAATAGGTGGGACGTGAGAGCGGTTAAGTTCCAAATTAAAGTAAGGAGTTTAGGGGAGGAAAAATTAGTAAAATTATGCTGGCAGGGGCAATGTGTTACAAAAAAAATGAGCTACATAACGATTTAATAATATATTTCATAGTACTTAGAACGTCGTAGAGCTGTGGATAAATAGATGTGCCAGCTGAAAACGCACACACACACACGCATTCCTTTTTTATATGTCATTTCTAATTTAGATAATAATAATTTATATTTTTGACGACACGAAGTTCGGCTTTAAAACTTTTTTTTAATTTTCCTAAGAATGATATAGGAAACAATTTTCAGCTTTATAAACTACTCGCTAAAAAACTTACAGAGTCAAAAAAAGAAAAGGAATTTATAAACCATCTCATTAAAATTTTTAAAGAATTTTGTAGTAAAATAAAGGAGTATCAGTTGCGATCGATTGAAATGCTTGAGTTACATTTAAAATATCATATTTTTCAGTAAATAGTGTATTAAACGTGTAAAATTTTCTATTTTAAATTTATGAAACTATAGACTATCACAAAGATTAAAAGTTCCTGAGATACACCCAGTATCTATTATTGGGGAAAATATTAACTATTTAGACATCAAAAACTATAACTGACCGCATTATATCGTCTGGTTGCATCATCTACGATCTAATATTGAGGAATACCCCCTTCTTAAGCTACGCGTAGACCCGATTATCACCCAGTTAAATAATACTAAAATATTTAATGTTAACGTCATTTAAGGGACATCTTACAGATTCCGTTCTTTTATTTACTACAATTATTTATTATAATATCTCAAAATTCATAAGTGATTTTCACCCTTGAATAGTTTCGTTTAAATTAAGTTAAAATATGTTCAATTTGAAATTAATTAAGAAGATTGTAATACATAAGAGAAACTGGAAAAGGGTATCTTATGGTTGGCATTTTTTGAATTTCAAATTGGTACATCTTAAAGAAGTCAAATTATAAGAGGGTGATTCAAAATTAATCTTCAAAGGAGTGAGGTCATACTATACGGTACCATCTATTCAATTGTACATGATGGGTCAATTTTATAGTGCGAAAAATAACTTTGGAAATGATCCTACGATTGTAAAGGACGAGAACAAAGTCGAATTTGTAACCGACCAGTGTAATTTAATGAGATAAATATTTTTTTATACAAGAATAATTAATCCATTATAAATTAATAATTTGAGGAAGCTAAGTGCTAATAAACTGGAAATCCGTTTTAATTTATTTCTTACTGTTCTCTGGAGAATAAATCAAGGTACCTAACTGATTTCACATTCAAAGCGAACCTTCGCGAATATGTCACCCTGATTTTTTTCATTGACCTGCGAAAAGAAATTGACGTTTTACTCTCGTCCTTATATTGCGACTATTCGAACCAGATTTGTCCGAATGGGCTCTGCGAGATGGAAGGAAAAAATATTACGCGCATAAAGGCGACAAGGAGATTGTGAATGTACGTAATCTGACGCGAAGGCGAATATAGGGTATAGCCTTTCTTTCATTTTTAGAGACAAAAGTTGGTGAATTAGACGATCAGAAAATTAAAAGTAATATTATACAGCATAAATTATAGACGACTATTCTATGAGAATTGTTTTGTTGAAGACCAATAATTCCTTATTGTATTATCATGTGCATATTGTATATATAGTTTTAGTAGTAAAACCAACAGTTTTAGTAATAAATCAGGAACATATAGCAGATATTGTTTGGTTTGCTCCTTTCTTTGAACAATTATAGTGACATTCCCAAAATGTTTAACTTATTTTTAGTTAAAAAAAAGTTGAGCTCAAAACCAAAGATTTCTGATCATGAGACTACGTACAATTCTCCAAGCAAACGCTGAATTAGTAGAAATTGTAATTCCGAATTAATGGAAATTGCGAGTTGAATGTGATTTAGTGCAGCGCAGTTATCCTAGAATTTTGCGGGGGAGAAATTTGCGACAGACTTAATATTACATCTAGTTTTCTAGTGGTAGTAGTAGCCACACACGAGCATAGTCCATCGAGCCCTTGAATATTCTTGATGAATATCTCACAATAAAACCGTCGTCTCTGAAATATGTGAAATTATAACCGGATGCCTTACACGTTTTAATTTACAGGATTATATAGTGCGACATGACGCAGGTCCTAAAAGTAAAACTTAACTAACATTTTTATTTTTATTATTTTATAAAACTCTTGTACTTTATTATTTTTGGTCAAAGTAAAGTGATCTTTTTTGATTGTTGTACGTAAAATTTATATATGTCGAATTTTAAAATATTGTAAAAAATTTCTTAGCAGAGAAATTGTAGAACAACACTTGTACCGTATACTTTAAATTACTATTATAGATGTCGTAAAAAATGAGGAATCGAGTATTAAGCATGCACTTTACTAATTAGAAAAATCAAAATCTTTTGGAATATTAAAAATCTTCTTATTTTTATACAACTTTTTTTATTTTACAGATTAATTAAAATTAATAGGAATTTTTATGAGAGCAAGTATATAAACATTAAACTTTAAAGAGATAATATTTCCATTACTTTAACGTTTCCTCTAAACAATATCCTTTTATATCGAATGGTTATCAATAATATTAACATTAGAAGAAAGTAACTCTGTAATTATTAATATCACTATACAAATTTCGATCTAAGAACATAAAAATAATATTTATTTGTTTGTTTAATAAATGCAAATAATTCTAATCAAATGAAATCAGTTCAGCGGTCTCTGGTGACTTTCTCTCTTCTTCAGGTTTTGGGATCTGCATTGTTTGCTGTTGTTGTTGTTGTTGTTGTTGTTGCTGCTGCTGCTGTTGTAAAAGATGAGCCTGTGTTAATTGAATTCGAAGCCCCTGTAAAGCTGCAATGTTCGATGTCGGTAGACCTTGTACTCCTTGAATTCCCTGTACAGTCTGAACTCCTTGTACTCCCTGTACTCCATGCACTCCCTGCATTCCTTGTACTCCTTGCACTCCTTGAACTCCTTGCACTCCCGGCAATTGCGCTCCTTGTATTGGTCCATTACTTGTTGGCATTACTAACGAACCAGGACCTAAAAAAATATGATTTAAATTAACTTACGTTTGTAATTGAGAAAACAGTAGAAAATAAAATTAATGTACTACGTAATAAAGAAAATGTACAACTGATTTCTTATAATAACGTATTACGTAATAATGCGCGCATAGGCAAGTAAAAATTTTATAATTTAATTATTCATAGCTTCATTAAAAACTTAATTTGCAAATTAGAAAAAATTATTTTCGTTACCTGCCATGGACATATTAACACCAAGAGGATGACCTTGATTCATCTGATTAGCCATCGCTATTTGCCTAGCAAGGGCTGGAGGTACTTGATTCTGAACCACTTGACCTTGCGGTACTTGATTGACGACCATCTGTCGTTGCATCATTTGTCCGTTTGGTAACATTTGCACAGTCCCTTGAGGTAGTGTGTTTGGCGAAACGCCCGATGATAAAATCTGAGCAGGGTTTGCTTGTTGTGTTATACCCATGTGAGGTGGTAACATAGTCTGAGATGTTGACATGTGAGGCGGATGATTTGATGGGTGACTACCAGGCTGTCCACTTATTGGAATGTGACTCGAATTTGGTGGTCCTTGAAGCGTTTGCTGATTGCCGGGCGCCCCTGGTATCGACGGTATTTGCTGTAATAAAAAAATAATTTACATTAAACTTTCATTTTTATCGAAAGTTATTTTAATAATTACCATTGCCGGTCCAGAAACAGTCACACGTCCAAGACTTTCTTGATTTTGATTTGGCTGATTTTCTGCAACAGTGGGTTTTGTATCCGAAATTGCCGATGTATCTATTAATTGCGTTTGATGTGGATGCTGAATTAAATAGTTAGCTGGTACGGAATATGCATTTGCAGTACTAGATGGGTAAGTGTAAACATTTTGTGTCAGATTTGATCCAGGCAAAGAATTGTAATTAGCTTCGGAATTAGAGTAAGGCATCTGTCGTACGGGAGAACCTTGACTTGGTGGACCCATTAAGCCAGGTACCGTTTGGTATCCAGCTAATATTATAAATAAAATATTATAAATAAAATTTTATTAAAAAATGCATTATGCAACTTAATATAAAACCATACCAAGTTTGTATTGTTGTTTTTGTTGCTCCTGACGCATTTGCATTTCTCTTTCTTGCTCTTGAAGTCTATTTAAAGCTAATTGGCGTTGATACTGTAAATATTCTTGTTTCTTTTTGCGCATAATTTCTAATTTCTGAGCCATTTGCATTTGCCTCTTTCTATCAGCTTCCTGCTTTTCTCGCAATAGTGCCAACCGGTGCTCCTCACGTAAAGCATCTAAAGCACCCCTAGATTCTTTTATTTGGGTTAATTTATCTTGCAAACCCTCAAAATAAACTCTTTTATCTTCTTGATCTTGAATATAACGTAAAAGTCTAAAAAAAAAAAAATAAGTTTAATAAATAAATTTAAAATAGATAAAAAAAATTTCAAAAGTCTCACCTTGAATGTAAAGCAGTTATATTCATAAATAAAGTTTGAACCGAGCTATCATTTGCAATGGATCTTCCTCTTGAAGAATCGCTTTTCATTCGATTCACAAAAATTTCTACTTGAGATCTTAAATTATCAACAAAACTTTTCATTTCTGGATCGACTTCACCATTTTGCTGTTTCACTGTAATAACTTTTTGAGGCATCGGACTGCTTATATTTGGTGCTGAAGGGCTTGTAACATTCAATCTTGATGTTTGCTCTTCTAGAGCAGAATGTCTTTGTTCCCAATATTGACGATTCAAATATTTAGCAAGTTCAGGATCAACTTCTTCCTCCTCTTGGATTTTAGATGGACTTGGACCCTTGTTAAAAAAATTGGAGTAGATAATTTAACATAAAATTAAAATAAAAAAATTTATATGGTAAACTTACAGGAGATGGTGGTGGTGAATAATTTACTTTTGTAAATGCAGAAGAATTCGATATTATGGCACTGGTAACTCGTTTCTTTTCTTTTTCTTTATGTTCAGCTTCACTTTGACTTAAAGCCAAAGCCATTTGTAATTCTTCTTCCTCTTGAAGTTCTTCATCAGTTTTTCTTGGTGGGACCTTAAACGTTAATATATATAATAAAAATATAAATTACTAAAAGTTTAAGCAAAAAAAAATAGTTTTCATTCATATTCACTTGTTGTTGCTGAGCTAAAGAGCTAGATAGATATTCTGCAGGAAGATCTGTTTCCTTTGGTGTTGTTGTGACAGGTCTAAAAATAATTTTAAAATATTCTAATTTGAAAAAATATAAATATAAATAAATTAAAAAATTAAAGTGAAAACTAACTTATTAACTTGTTCATAGCAGGTGTTGCATACACGAACTTCCTTTTCAATGCCATATTTAGGTAATGTAGAATTTTTTCCAGAACACTGATGGCAAAATACATTTCCACAAGCTCTACAATGATGCTTACGGACAATCATATTAAAACCTATTCTACAACGATGACAATTTTCTCCATCAACCCATGTTGGAGCAATGTCAGCACTAAACATTGCATCACTTTCTTGCAAAACTGGGAATTCAAAATTTTCAGCTTTCATAATGCGCACTGTATCCTTTAAAGAAATTATAAAAGTTAAATAAAAACATTTCTATCATACAGAATTGAAAGGTTATAAAACTCTACCTGTACTGCTCTATATTTTGGAGACTCTCGGAATGCATAAGCCCAAGCTTGTATAAGTTCTAATATTTTATTCTTGACAGTTTCTTGCTGAGTTGTTTTTGCTATTTCCTTTAATTGTTCCATATATTGTTTAGTACATACTTCATTGTGAATCAAAGAACCACAATTTTTTACACAAGATTCTAAAACCTAAAACATGGAGATAATTATTTATTACACGTTATCCTTGAAATAAAATTAAAGCAAACTTACCAATAATCCAAATGTTGCTGTATGAGGATTGTCATTTGTAATTTTCTTGTTAATAGCAACAAGAGCATCTTTTGCTCTAAAAACAAAAATTTTTAATAAAACATTATAGTGCAAAATTATTTATTAATTAATAATTATTTAATAAAAAGTCAAACAAAATAAGTAAGAAATTATTATTTCTGATTATTAATGATAAATTGAAAGAGTTAATCTTTTGAATGCAAGTTCAGACAAACTTTTGCAATAATGGTGAAAACAAAGGATTCATTTATCAATGTAATCTAGAATATATTCTTTGTTAGCTCTTTATAAATAAGTTTTTTAGAAAATAATAAACGAGAATTGCTCGTATAAAAGAATACATAAAATACAGTTATAAACATTTTTTAGCAGCGAAAAAAACAATACCAGATAATTTTTTAAGGTTATCGTGAAATAAAAAAAAATTGTGTGCAACGAAACTCACGAAATATCTCCTTGGCGTATAAAGTCACATATCTTCAAAATCGTCATCCAGTCTGGTTCCAGCAACAAATTACTCGTGGCTTTGTCTATGAAAAGAAACGATAATAAAATTTAAAAAAAATGATAATAAGTGATCGCAGTAAATTGAATTACTAACCAAGCAACTTGTTGAAATTACTATTTAAGCCGATAAGAGGCATCATGGCACGATGCAATTTTACAAGGATTAAACGCGTCCACAATAAAGGACGATTTAATTATTTTTTTAAACTTTATAAGACAATATTTGTTCTATTCGATCGAGGCTTCACACAGCCGTTATGAGTCACTCCCTCGCGCACGTCATACGATTTCTCTCCAGACTAGACCTGCATGCAGTGTTGCAGTTATATTGTTTGTATATAGTAAGCAACGCGTCGCTAGCTGTCAAGTGTCAAGATTATACCTAACTGCAAATATCTACCTTACCAACAAAGGTAAAAACTTTTTATATTATACCGAAAAATATATAATTATTACAAATTTTATAACCACATATACTGTCTAGTTCTTTTTATTAATATTCTGAAAAAGTAGAAAAAATAATTACTTATAAATTTTAGAACTAAAGATTTTTTAATAAACGAATAGAAAATTTGACTTTATATCTAGAATTTAGTTAGTTTAAATATTTATGTAAAACAAATGATAACTGGTATAATTATAATAACAACTTTTAACCAAATACGAAATCACAGATGTAATATAAAAAAAAGAAGATTATATTCTTTTATATTCGCTTTTCTTTCAAACTTGTTTTTTATTTTTAACATACAAACGTGTAAAAATATTAAATCTTATAACACTTAAATTATTATTTAGTGTAAAGTTTTGTTACATATTAGGCTATAACAGTATAATTCTTTCGACAAATAGGGCAGTGTTTTGAACTGTACGATTTACTACAATCAGAACAAAAGCATGAATGATCACATGGTTTAAATGTTTTTAATTTTTTTTCCTCACAACATACTATACAGAAACCCAAGTCTTCATTATTCCCTAAAATGAAAAATACTTTTTTTAATAATCTAAATACATAGTAGCAGATTAAATAATTAAAAATAAATATTAAAAATACTTTACTTAACGATGGTTCTGACAAGCTTAGTTCTGCAGCAAAATTTAACAGAATCTCTTCTTTGCTTAGATCATCTGGCATATGCTACATCATTAAACAAAATTTTAAAGCAATTACTTTAATTATGTCATTAGTATAATACTTACATTAAAATCTTTATTTTCAATCTCGGCAAAACTAAGATCCAACGCTTTTTGCAGTGCTTCATCTTCGTCTAAATATTGTGTTCCGTACTCTCTTTCTTGTAAACTCGGTTTCCTCCACATTTTTTTCTCTAGCGAAAACTCTTGAAACTTCTTTTTCTGAAAATCATCAAATAAGTTTTAAATAAATTCGTCAATTCTCTAGGATTTCAAAATAAATTCATTAATAACTACATGTTATTAAAATAAGATAAAGCTTACTGATGAATCAGCATTCATTTCCAATTGACTTAATCGTAAAACTTCTGCCAACTGTCTTTCTTCTTCTGAAGTCGTTAGATTCTGCATTTCCTTCTTCGGTAATACCTCATGAAACTTGTTTTCTTGAGAAGCATCAAGTAATTTTGAAAACGTTTTGTTAATCCCCTATGATTTCAAAATAAAATCATTAATAACTATATGATATTAAAA
>JAWWEO010000021.1:8717561-8793802 GCA_035582975.1 Ormyrus labotus
CCTATGATTTCAAAATAAAATCATTAATAACTATATGATATTAAAATAAATATTCTAAATCATTGAACATTTAAAACCAATCTTTATTGAATAAGCTTACTGATGAACCAGCATTTGTTTCAAATTGGCTTAATCGTAAAGCTTCTGCCAACTGTCTTTCTTCTTCTCTTTCTATTTCTGAAATCATTGACTTCTGCATTTCCTTCTCTGGTAAAACCTCATGAAACTTTTGTTCCTGAAAAGCGTCAAATAATTTTGTTAGTTCTGTTATTTTAAAATAAATAAATTAATAACTAATTCAGTTTATTTTATTTTATAATCAAACCTCTGACTTGTTATATTCACAATTGGAACTGAAAAGAAAATATGAGAGTAATATAATTTTTGTTAGAATTTGATAGTTTCATATAAAAGTACCTTGTAGTAACATGACTATTATAATAAGTTTTTTTTTTATCTTCTTTATATTGTTCAAAACCTTTTTTGATTATAGCTTTGCTTTCTTTAACTTTTCTCATACAAATAGGTAATCTGCTAGGAATAGGCTCATTTTCATTTTTTGGCTTTCTACAAATTAAATACGTTTAATAAATATTTAGCAACATTAGTTATTAGTAAATAAAATTGGAATAAGATTACTCACTTTGTGCACATTGTGCAATCTTTTGCTTGACACTTTTTCAATTCAGAGTTCTCTTGGTTGTTAGTTTGTATAAAATTATTATGTTTTTCAGCTCGCACTTCTTGTACTACTGCATTAAGAAAATCTCTACTTTTCTTGAATTCTTGTAGTTCTTTAGGTAATTTTTTAGAAATTTTAGAATCTTCTACCTTTTCTTCTTTCTGTAATAGGAGTATAAATTTATTATTTTGATTAATGTGTTAAAATTTTATTTTCTTAAAGTACCTTATTTGAGTTATTGGTATCTGTAACATCAAGTGTTTGATCGCTATAAAGAAAAAGGAATTTTATATGTAAAAGAAAATTTGAAGATTTAATGTATTTTGAAATCTTTTTTTTATTTTCTCACTTAAGTAAAAAATGAATACTAACTCATCTTCATCTGATGTAGGTAAATTTTGAGATTTTAAATATATTTTATGCTTTTGTTTGTGCCTCTTTCTGTATTCTTCTAATGCTTGTTCATATTCATATTTATTTGAAAGATTTTCTTCTTTTACATCCTTTAAATTTAAATTATGACTAATTTCATTAGACTTAAAAAAAGCACAGAATTAAAATTTGATATACAATTTCTGTATACAAAAGTCTAAAGAAGAAATTTTAAATTAGTGAACTTACATTTTCCAGAGTTTGATGTTTTGCATTTTGCAATGAGTCTAACAGTTCCTATATATAAAAATAAATAAAATTTCAATGATATAGAAAAAATTAATCGTTAAGAAAATTTACTTTTGGTGCAGAATATCTTGGAAAATATTTAAATTTTTGGGCCCAGTCCTGCAACATTTCTATAATTTTATATTTTATTTTCTCATGCTTTGATGATTCTATTATAACTTTGAGAAATTCCATACATTCTACAGAGCAAATTACTTTATGGACTATATTTCCACATTTATTAAAAACAGCTTCTAAAACCTACGTTTTTTTATATTTATAATAAATAAAATAGAAAAATAAGTAAAATTACTGTTTCATCGCAAAACATACTAACTTCTATTGCAAAATATATGCTTTGAGGATCTTCTGCAATTATTTTGCCATAAATGGCTTCCACAGCTTCTTCTGGTCTGTAAATATTTGAAATTATTGATTTAACTAAAATTCGCCTTAATAATTTTAAATCTGTTAAATTTAAGTTTTACTTTATTCGCAGTAAAAACCTTTAATTCTAAAATAAAAATTTATCATTAATAACTTACTCTATACTTCCTTTATTAATTAGTTTTATCATTTGTAAAATTGCATTTTGCTTTGTTTCGTATCGCATTTGACTTGTTGCTGTTTCTGGAAAGCGGTAATCGGTATGCATCAAGGTTATGTTAAGTTTATTAACCGAATATAACGAAATTATTAAAACTTTAATTATTACCTAAACAATTATTAAAATCGTCAACTGCTTGAGATCTCGACATTTTTTGCAATGGGATCGTCAAACTTTTTCACCTTTAACTCAAACTATGCTTGTCCTTTCCCTGCTATTGTCGATTCGGCGTTAACTGTCGGTCGTCAAATGCTATTTTTTTTATTCTACAGTACTTCCCCGAAATATCTACACAAGCTTAAACTACTCATAAGCATTGCCATATGAGTCGACCCAACTTTCATCTTGAATTTCGCGAGTTAGGGTGCTTTTTCACGAGCGAATTTCACCCTATAGTTTAAGTATTGGCGGGAAATTTAAAAAATGATCACGCATTCCCGCCAAGCCAATTTTTCTGTTTTAAATATTTTTATAATGGTCCAACGTTTCGTAATCGTCCTCACAAAGAGGATCTTTTTAAGGTAAATAGTGAAATAAATTCATAAATTTCTAAACACTGTTGTAAGTCATGGATTGATAAAAATTTTTCAAAAATATAAAAATAATTTATTTTTAATAAATCGAATGTTTTAGTCTAAAAATGTATTTTTTATCAATTTTAGTACTTTTTTTTCAAATTATAACAGCGTCATTATTTTTGTAACACATAAAAGCAAACTTAGGAACCTTAAATGTTTACGCGATCATTTGAAATATTAATATTTAGAGAAAAGTTTGCTCTTCTTATTTAAAAATAAAAAGCTCTTATATTTCCTATGAGAAACTCCGTTTAATCCGAAGTCCGGACTAGGAACATTGAAAAGGGAATTTTCTCGGATTAGCTACCCTAGTTTACTCAGTTACGTGTAATCAAAATTGCTATTCATGAAAATGAACAGAGGGTTGGAGCTTATAATCAACTTGCTCCAAAATAAAGCAATATCTTAAATAAATAAAAAAGAATTCGTCACTTGACGTCCAGACCTTATTTTGTTCGTACCCAACAAGCTCACTTTTTCGTCTTTGCAAAGTCACTTTTAAAAGTATATTAACATTTTGTTTTTATTAATACTGTTTTTGCATATAAAGTATTTCAATGATTTTTCAAAATATTTAGATTTAAAATATTTAGGCTCTGTAAGTTAAATCTAAAATTGACTACAAGCATAAACTTCGTTTTAAACAATATGTGCGAGAAATTAACAATTATTGTATTAGCTATAGTTTTAATCAATATTAAGTGTGATCTTTTCGATGAATTAAATAAGCAGTTTAGTTTTACTAAAAAGAAAATGCTTTGACATATATTTCAATCATACGTTTATAAGAAAACCTAGGCAATAATATATATAGTAAATCAACTGTAGGATTTTTTTCGATTTAACAATTTTTTTTCGTTTTAAAGCCTAATTGACACAATAAATCGTATTAAACTAACGAAATAAAATAAGATTAATCAATGGAGCGAGAAACCCAACTTTAATTACTAATTGTCAAAATTTAAATGTAGAACAACAAACAATGCGCCTGCCTGTTGTTTATTCAATAAAATATATGCAATTAAAATTTTCACCTAAAAAAACTGCCAGCCATACAAATTATAATCGGGCAGGCAGTAAATTGATTATCAGCAAGCTTCTTTTCACAAAGTGAAATCTCGGCTTTACATAACGCTTTCCTTTTAATATCAAAATATATCGCTCTCATAAAAAAGCTCGAAAGGTGAATTCATCGAGCCTCGAGGTACACGAAAATAAGCCATCATCATTTAAAAACCGACGGTCGATTCTACATAGGAAAAGGAACGTCAGCCATAATAATCTGCACACCGTTGCGAAAAACTACACTCGCGGAATTCCGCGCTCTAACGTTTCGAGCGTGCGACACGCGCTTAAAAATTAAAACGTCTCTCGACTCCGCGGGTGAAAAGAGCATTAATAACGAGCGTAAACGCGCCTGCAGGCTTATGTTCATGCGGGAAAGGCGGGAGTGTAACGGTAAGGGGCATGCAAATAAGTCACGAAGGGGAAAGCGCTAAAGTCGAGAGGAGCGCGAGCAAATTAAGGATTTGCACGTTTGCCGGAACGTCGCCTTTCTGGAAGGTGATTGTTGCGGAGTGACGTCATTCCTTTGGGGAGCCGAGTGTTTCACTTAAGTTTCGGTGCAAATTTCGGGTCGTAAGCGTCGGTTTATATCGAGATGCAGCTCTTGTTAATTTACTCGATTTCGCTTGAAGGCCAATTGCAACGGAAATAGTTTTCGTATGCGGAACCATCAAGATGAAGTTCAAATTGGGCTGTTTGAAAAAAAAACGATTTCTTTACAAAGTATGACAAAAAAAAATAATAATAACAAGCGTTTTGATTAAAAATGAAATGAAATAAGAAACGCGGGAGATTTTTCAGAAGCAGGACGCAATCACACGTCGCCGATACCCTCCATTACCCTCGAACCTAACTACTTCAAACTCCGGAGAACCAAGAAATCCTCCGTCTAATTGAGCTTGACGACAAGCCAGCGAAAGCCATTAGCAGTGTATTATACACTCTCCGCTCGAAAGCTGCACGCTCCTCTCCCGCGAAACTACTTCTGCAAAACCTGAAGTCAGCTCTCTCTCTCTCTCTCTCTCTCCCCTCGGTGCTGCTCCTCGCGCTCGAGTGTCCGGTCCTGTTATCAAGCGAATTCCTCGCCTTCCCCTCCGTCCCCTCCCCCCTCCCCCCGCGCGCGAGCGGACAATTTTCCCGCGGCATGTATATATGTATACGCGCGCGTAGGCGCGTTTCTCGATATTTAACGTCGGCGGGTCCCTTCGAGCGTGACGGCCAGTGGCTCTTTCTCAGGGCCGCATTAGCATTTCGCAAGGGCGAGCTTCGCCGCGTGCCGAGATCCTTCGCCCCGCATGCAGGAATGCCGGGAGAGACGAGGAATGGGGGATATGCCGAGAGGATGAGGCTCGGGGAGCTTTCATTCACGGCCAGCTGATCGGGGAAACTACAATACTGTTTCCGACTAAGTTTCGAAGGATCGATCGAACTGGTTTCCGGTATTTTTAAGCGGCGGATAATATTTTCGATCGATAAGAGCGACAAGACAAGGATCTTTGGATTGCGCGGAAGCGGAGTCGAGCGCGGACTCTCGTAAACTGCAATTATTTTTACCGGGGGGATCAGTATGCAATCGGGCTCGCTAAGTTAAAGGCGATTAGTAAATTGGCTATTTTGCTTTCGTTATACATAATGTGGACTCGAATTTAACGGGTAATAATAAGGTTAATGCGCGCTTTCAAAAGTCCAGTCTGACATTATCTAAATCTGAACGTTATTAGATTTACAAGTCGACTTTTTTGAAAACTCGCGCGATACATATTACGAATTTGCTGCAGGAAGTCATTTTAGTTGTGCGGCAAAAGATTATATTCTGCGTTCGCAGGAATTTTGGATCGAATTACGAGATTGCATAAATTTATGTAAGCCGCAATAGTCATGCTTCGACCGATGAATAAAGACGCGAGAATTTTAAGCATTTTCCATTTATCAAAATTACGTGACAATCCCAAGGGAAACTGATAGCCTATGACAAAGATATATTTATTCAATAAAGTACGACTTAGTTTTTGATCACTCTTGAGCCGCGATAATTCAACGCTCGGAGATACCCTACTTACGTTTAGCTATCTGACATTGTTTCTCAAACACGCGTAACGAACGAAAAATTGTAAAACACGAAACTGCGTAAAAACGTTCGTTACCGCCTGTTTAATTAATTGATACGATCTTTTAATGTTTTTGTAATGGAATTCCTTTTTAATCTAAGTAAGTAATGAGTTCATATTCGGGTTGTACAGAGTAGAGAAGCATGAAAATCGTGGGAATTAAAAAACTACTCATATATGTGTGTCTGGCGTGCCTCCGGTCGTGCTTTATAACGATATTACGTTTTTTTATTGACTGATAAAGATACAAACAAATTTTAAGTAAATTATTCCACCATCGAGTAACGAAAATTTAAAAAATTGAGTAAACACATTTTTCGTCGTTTAATTTATCCCTATAAAAAATTAATTAAAATTCAATTTTTTTTTTTTACAATTAATTTCTATTTCTCCGAAAATCCGCAAATCACCCCCATCATCTAAGCCGAAGGTCGCAGTTTCTCGCTCCTTAAAAAAAAAACAAAAAAAAAAGGCAGGCATGACTCCTCGGCCGCGCGGCACTGCTATTTTCGTCGGCCGTGTCCGGACAATGCAATTCGCCGGGGGAAAAGGAGAGGATCCTAAAAGGAGCCTGACGTCATCGGAAGAAGGCCGCGCCCGTAAAACACTGTGCAGCTGGTCGCGCGGCGGTGCTTATTTTTTTTTTTTTTTCTGTAGGAGAATATATACATTCAGCCCTTCGGCTGAATTTAAAGGGTTTTGGGGCTCTCGAGATTATTTTCGTTGGACTAGAAACATCTGCCGGTTTTTTGTAGAGATGTTGGAGGAAAGTTCAAAGATTTACACGCGTATTATGTTCGACTTCGCGTGATGTCATTGCGTGCTTTTCTAAATATCTTCCGCGTGTGCTATGGTGTACCGCAAGTTTTTTTTTGGGGGCTGGAAAAAGGCCGTTAATCTATGAGAAAGAAAGCAGGAAAGAAATTAATACGTCTGACGGTTACTTTCTTCCAACTTGAATTAAATAACAAAAATGTAGTTGATAGATTTTTAAAACGTTTGTTTCTCCCTAAAAACTTTTAGAAAGAATTCGTCGCAATCGATAAATTACACCACTAAGCACATAAATTAAACGAGCGTCTTCCACCGTCTAAAAACTCCCCTCGTTTCAACCGCATGAAAAGCGCAAAATCCGCATCACCGCCTTACAACACTCCAATAACCCGCCAGAAGATAAAAAAAAAAAAATTAATCTCTCCACGTCGAGCCGAGCGGCCAGTCTCGGTGCCAGATAAGCCGAACAACAAAAAAAAAAAAAGATCTGGAAACAATCGGCGAAATACCTCCTCCTCGGCAATGAGCGCTCGCGCGCGTTTCTCCCCCGTCCGACAAGAGTCGGAGGAGGGAGCGCGGCGCGGATCGCTGGAAGAGAGAGAGAGAGAGGGAGAAGAGAGACGTGTCGGGCGCTCCTGCTCCGGGCGCTCCTGGAGCAGTCGAATCGCGCCCGTCCAACCGTGAACGTGCTCTCTCTTGTGCTTATATATCCCCCCGAACGTACCCCCCGACAGAGGTCAACCTGGAGAAAGACATGGCTTGCAACAGGGCTACCAAGTCCGGCCTCGCCGCCGAGGCGCAGCGCAAAGTGAGTTTGGGACACTTTTTATCGCTGGTAGCAGCGTGTATCGGGTTGGGGAATTTTTTATTTTTTTTTATTTTTGGGATGGTTAAGATTTTTGAACAATCGAGCCGGTGAGTTCTCCGCACTTTCCTCGAGGAGAAGAGCGCAATCGCGTTCCGGATTCACGAAGCATACACAGGGGGAACACGTGAGACAATAATTGCAGTAGGCGTCGTTTGTCAAAACATCACGTACCCTAGCGGCATTCTCGTATGCGTAATGCGTAATGACTTAATGCCAGGCCGCTCTTTAATCCCGTCGCGTCGAATTGAAAATTCCGGTTTGTATATAATTGAATCGGCAGCTCGGAGCTGCACTCGTTCTCAAAGTCGACGCGAAATTTTCACCTGCCGGTGTCGCAGCTTCTCTTCGTTTGTCATAGAACAGATTATTTAAGCAGTCTTAAAAAGTAAGCCTCTTTTAATAGCAGCAAGCGCGAATCTAACGAACTCGGCGTCAAAATAAGCTCGGCGATAAAATAAGATCTACCGAGTTCAGTCACCATCCGCGGCGAAAAATCAATACGCCCCACTCGCGAATCCAGCGCATATCATACACGACCCGCCTCTGCTCATCACTAAAGAACGCGAATCGCGGCACCCTGACCTACTTTGGCCTCGGAAGCTCAGCTCTTCTCTCGCGGAAACGACGGCCGGGAAGTTAAGAACGAAGCCGAGAGGGTTGAACCGCCTTGCTACCTGTTGAGCGCCGGGTTTTCCATGGGAAATGCGGGTCAAGGACTTTTTGCAAATGCAGCGAATTAATCGGACGATTGTTCCCCCATTGTATTCGCGACCGTCTTTCGGCGCGACAATGCTTTCGTTGTTTTTCGAGGTTGAGAGCTTAAACGATGCGGTTTCGATGGTTTTCGTGGACTCGCGGACGGGAAAATAGGAGGCCAATTCATGTAAAACTGAAAGTCTCGTAAAAGTGCTAGTTAATTCGCGGACGCGAACTGTTTGTGGTGTTGAAAAAAAAGGTTCTCACGACCATTAAGCGGATTAACAGCCGTCAACTGAGTTTCCTCGTTTAAAATGTGTGTTATTCGAATGGGTGGGGAATTTAAAATGCCTTCTTTAATCGAAAATACTTACAAGTCGACGTTTTACAATGGCGACGTTTTTAATAATTATTAAACATACATTATTGATGAAGAAATTTAATTAAACTCATTTGTTTACTTTAGGAATCGCAACAATTGAGAGAACAAAGCATAATTTGCAATTCGTTGTTGACATTTTTCTCGCTCTTAGTCACAAATGTGAATGATTAAAAAAGCAAATAATTAACGTGTACTTATCGCGGAAATATTGTAAATCATACAAGAAGATAAAAAAACAAAGAATGCATAAAACTTTGCATAAATATCAAATATAATAACCGGCTTTCTAAGAATGCATTCTGAACAATTTACGACTGGATAAATTTTAATTTTAATCGCTCTGGTAGAAACGTTAAGCAGTTTTTGGCCAATTCTTAGCTGGTTTTTTAGTTGAAAGCAACAAATTGTTATTCTTTTTTTGTCAGTATCAAATAATTGAATATGTTTGCTCACGAATATTTCAGTGTAATGATACTTTATCTTTTATAATAATTTTCCAATTGTTTTTATTTAATTTAGTCATCAATTTTAGCTAAAAAATTCTCCATTTAAAATAAACGTCAACCAGCCCAGCTGGCTAATTGCCTCCCAGTTAAGTGTCCAGCCAATAAAAATTACACTGCAACTCGAAAATCAGTCAAAAAGCGCTCTTAACGAACCCATCCAGAGCCCCTCTCCCCTCGCGCGAATAGCAGCGCAGCCCAACCGAAAAAGCAGGCCGCCTCTCTCTCCCCATCCAGCCTCGAGCCCCACTGCCGTCCCATCCGGCAGCTGCTTCTTCCCCGCGCCCGCAGAAATTTCGCGGCGGCGGCGAAAAACTGACTCCGCAAAGCGGCGGAACCAGGCGGCCATGGTACACTTCTTCGTCGGTCCTATAAGGCCTTGTGCCCGCGCAAGCGCGCTTCTTTGCGGAGCTCTGCGTCACGATTTCAGGCCTAAAGGAGAGCCGCCACCGCCGCCGCGGCCGCTATTATTAGCTGACGAGCGATTTTTTTTTTTTTTTTAACGGGCTGGGTAACGTTTTCGGAATGAGTTTTTATCTCAATATTTTATCGGCCTCCGCTGTATTCGCACGAAACCGAATTCGCAAAAGCGGGGCTTTTATAATCCGCAAAGATTATACGCGGCTCGCCCGTAAATCCACTCGTCGAGGAGCGACGTAGAGCTAATTAGATTATCTCGAGAGGAAGATCTCTCCGCGCGCCGCGGTATCGCTGAAAAAACTCGGCCAGATCCGCGCGATAACCATCGCACTCAACGGAAGAAGTTACAGCGCCGATGAAGCCATCGTCGAAGCTTTCCTCTCGAGCCGAAACGGCGCGGGAATATAAGCGCGGCTGTAAATTAGCGGCTCGCAGCGTGTTCGCCCCGTTTAATGAAAGTCGATCGCATTCCATCGCCCGCAGGGAGCTTTGTTTATAGCCTGGCCGGTCTGTGTGTGTGTACGCGACGGCGATGCGTGTCGGTGCGAGGCCAAAGTACGTTCGCCCTCGCTGCTTTGCCTTAAAAGCACGAGTCGGATTTTTCACCCGAGTCCGCGTAAATATTGAAAGCTGCGCTTTCTCCTTCGAGGTTTGTTTGACTCGAGTGTCGGGCCTGTCGGTGTGTAAAGTCAATTTTTCGTGGAGAAGGAGAGAGAGACGAGAGGTTTCTTGGAATTTTTGTATAACGAAGAGGGGAAATTCGCCGTATTCGGAAAATTGTGAAACGCTTTGGTACAACGAGTATATTGCCTTATTATAGATTCCTAATTATCCTACAAAGTATTCTAAATCAACTTGACGCAACACAAGCTAAACTTTATAATATCTCCGCGAGAGCCATTAAAACGTTCCCCGGCCATTCAAAAGCGCCGCTCACTCTCGGCCCCTTGATACTTTATCCTCCAGCTTTCAATTAATATTTCTGCCCGCAAAGTAATCGCTCGGCTTGCTCATCTACTAATATAGAAATGATAGAAGCGGCGGCGCGACGGCCGAGAGTTCAATGAGGCCGCGTCTTTGCGCGCGCCGAAAAAAAAAAAAGAACCGCGTGCGATTCGATTCCGCGCTCCGGAGCTCGTAAATAATAATAGCGAACGGCGAAGATGCCAAATGATTTATTCAGTTGGAAGTGGAAGCCCAAAGGCTTCGGGATCTGAGTTTTTGAAGCTGAAAACTTTAAATATAGGAACGCGCAACATCTCTTCCAATGACCCTGCCGAATGACATAACGATCGCCGTGAAATTCTGTGACCTTTGATAAAAACGCCTACGAGCGCATAATATTCGGTCGTTTAATTAACGCTAATCGGAGGCAGCTTCCCGCAACGCCGATATAAAATGACCTCGGCCAGCTGACTCCCGACTTTCGACGGCGCACAATTGGAGAGACGCGGAATAATACATTTATATATATTTCGCGCAAGGCCTTATCTATTTCGATTGCTCTCTCGTGTAATTTCACTATCTCCGAGCGCACTGACATCACCGCGTCCCGTGGGTTTTTTTTATCAATGAATCAATTAAGCTCGAATATTATTTCATTATCGCCGCGGCCGCGGAAAACAAAGGGGAATATTATTATCGTACGCGCGAGATTCGAGGAACGCACAATCGAAAAGCCATTTTTTCTTTTTGTCGGGGAATCGTTTCGGAGCGGTCAGTTGAGGCTTGATTCATTAAGATTCAGAGGCGAATTTCTACCGGGAATCTAACGTCGATGACATCAGCCTTTGAAGAGAAAAAAGAATGAAAAATACGTGACGCGCCGTATAGACTCTCGAGAAGAACTGTAAATTAATAGGATATGTACGCTTCGAAAATTGTAAAAGCAACGTTTTCCGAAATTCAGCGGGAAGGAAGAAATTTCGAAAATTTATAAATCTTCCAAAAACAATTCAAATTCGGTCGAAATCGTCCTTTTTATTCTAAAAGACGAAAGGAAAAATTGTTTAAACGATGATCTAACCGCACGCCGACAGCGAGAAATTAGATAACAAATAAACGGCGATCGAACCTCGCGTCTCTCGGTACAGTCACGTGCCTTCCGGCGAATTCCGAAATTCCCGAGCTCGACGCGCGAAGTGTTTACTCACATGTACTCATCGGCTTCGAGAGCGAATAATCCAAGGCGCTTTACGACTTTCGCCCGACGTGCGGGTACATTGCGAAAGCCCAAGCGGAGGTGGCTTTCTTTTATTTTTTTCGCGCTCGAAAACATTTTAGGTTCGAGCGAGCAAAATTTATAACGACGGAAAATCGACGAGCTGCGTATCTGAAAAAATTTTAATTGCCGCGGGAGAAAAAAAGTCGAATTTATGTAGGTCAAGCCGAGCTTCTCTTCTCTTCCTATATCCGATCGAATTCATGAGATAAGAGCGAAAACGGCTTTAATGACACAAGACCTTCCTCCACTCCGGCTCCGACACGAGAACACTCTTAGCCGAGAGGATCCGCAACGGCGGAGACGGAACTTATTTGCCGAACAGATAAGACACCCGTCGGTCTCTCTCGAGGAGGAAATATTTTTCCTCTTACCCAACTCGCAACGTTCCTCGATCGGTTATTTTGAATTTTCCAAAGGACTCTTACGCAAGCCTAGATATATATTCCTCCCGTCTCGCGCGCACACAATCGCTCCCACTGTCCGCTCCGCGACTCCATTAGAAAAAAAAAAAACGCAGGAGCCCGCTATACCACGAGAGAGCGATACGGAGTCCCGATAAATCTCCCGATTCCCAAAGCTCTCTCGGCGCTTCCCCTGCAGCCTCCAGCGAAAGGCAGCGGCGGCTGCGGCGGCCGCATTCCAGCGGCTCTCGGATGGAAATTCACAACCTATATCGAGAGGCGGCATCGCGGAGGGGAGTTTAACGAGCGTCTGCCTTCCGCGGGCGGGGAGGGAGGCGGGCGGGCAGGCCGCGCACTGGTCATCTGGAAGAAAGCGAAAAGTCCACTTGGCCTTATATAGAGGCCCCCCGACGCACAAAGGTCCTGGAGTGACGTTTGCCGCGGCTGAGCGTGAGTCACATGTATCGCCGCATAACTGCCGCGTTATGTCACCCGTGCAGAGAGGCTTAGTTTTTGCGATTGCGGAGCGCCCCGCGCGCTTTTATACCCAATTTTCGAGTTAGGTATTAACTGATGGTTGTGTTTCGAGGATCGAGAGCAGCCGTTTGTTTTCTCAAGAGTTATGTATGCGTAATATCGCGAAGGTTTTCCTCCCCCCGAACGAAACGGACTCGGAGGATCCCGGCTCTATAAATTATCCTCGACTTTATCTATGCGGAATCGTGCTTTGAATCGTCAGCGGCACCGACTTCGTATTTATCGAATCGCTCTCGCGTTCGTATATCGCGACGGCACATTTGTTATTGGAAAGTTCTCTCGCTCGATCCCCATTGAAACGATCTTATAAAAACTAATAAACTCTCATAGATTCTGGTGCAAAAACCGCATAGGTTATGCGGTTTCTGCACCCTTTCTATTGGAATTTATAGGACGCTTGCAACTGGGATTGTAAAACACGAATATCTCTCCCCGTCGAACGAGCGTTTCTTTCGCCATTTATTTAAATGCACAAAAGATAGATTATTAATGGTCGCGCCAACCCGTCCGAGTCAGGCGACTTTCTTAAAACTTTTATATTTTCGTTGCCAACGTCAGGCCCACCTACGAACCTCACTTTCCACCTGCCTCCGAAGCGCAAACACTTCGAGAAACCCAATTACCCCTCCCGCCCGTCGAAAGAACCTTCTCGATGTACACGTATACACTCTCGTGCAGCTGAATTTTTAACAGCGTAACTGTACCGCTCCAAAAAACCTCCTTCCTTCCACTGCAGGCCCCCAATTACGCGCAAGAAATCGGCATACCATTAACGGCACATGCAGCTCACGTGCCCGGTTGCAATCAACGGTACATACATCGCCGCTCCGAAAACGGTCGACTTGCTTTTATACACATCCTCGGACCGTCCCGAGATCAGCCTCTTTTCAAGGCTGGAGGAGCTTCGGGGATTCGGGCGAGGCGGCCTTGAGTCTCCGCGAGGGAGGAGGACACGACCGCTGCCGGGTTAACGGGATCGTATGTTCGATGTGCGGGTTATGTGTTTTATTAGGCGCGAAGTTGTGGGTTTTGGGAGGAAGCGGGAAATCGGAGCTTTGTTTTCAGTTTGCGGCTTTGAATTTTAAGCGAAGGCAATGAAATTTGATTTGTTTGAAAGCGTATAGTTGTCGGAGTGTATGATAGTTTAGACGGAAACCTGTTTAAAACCGCTTAAGAACGTTCGAATGTTTTTCCAAGAATACGATGAAAAATATACAACACACTCGAGTAGAGTCAATCTTCTTTTTTGCTTTTATTCTCGGGATTTTCTTTTTTTTCAAAAATTTGGTACTTTTTACCTTGATTTAAATAAATATCGAGCTGTATTATTAAGTGAATGATGTCACAGATCTCCGCGTTAACGACTTCTTTTTTCATACAAAGTTCAATGCCGCAGCGATGAATCATTCCTTCTCCATGCCTCTTACGCACACTATTTTTATAACTCTCGAGGTGGAAGTAGAATCGAAGCCTACGATGCAGACACTCCACTCGGATGCACTTTGCGCATCTGATCGAGCGGCTGTTTGAAATCCGCTGACGGCTCGATGAGATCACTTGGCCATTATAACTTCATATTATGCCCTCCCTTCTCCTTTCGCGCAAAAGTTGCGGAAAAGTTCTTTTTTTTCGAAATTACATTGAATACGCGGCTGCATTCGACCTGGTTGAAGTGCCTCTTGTAACGACGGTACTTTGGGCTTTACGACCGGCCCGAAATTCGTTCCTTAAATCTTCCGCGAAAGGCTGCGCGGAAAGGTTTCGTTCGGCGTAAAAATCGCGTAGAAAGTCAGCCGAACGCGAAAGGATCTTTTTTTTTCTTTTTTTTTTGGTTTCGAAAGCTCCTTCGAAAACGTGCGTTAATTTGCTAAGTAAATAGGCTGTCCTCGGTGTCGTAAGAGTATATATATATATGAAGACGTTGGACGGCGCGTGATGGTTTTTGAAAAAAAAAAAACAGGAGAAAAACAGGTCGCTTCGCGCACCTCATCTTAAGCAGCCGGTCGATCGGCACTGCTTGTCGATCTTTCATTCAACGTAGACGCGTGAATCAGACGCCACATTTTAATCGGAAGACACGATTTTTTTTTGTTTCTCCTTATTTGAAATTTTTAATTTCGCCGCGTACTTTTACGTCATCTTCATAAATATTACAAGAATATTACTCGGTTACTTGATAGCCCGCAAAAAAATCCATCACTCATAAAAAGCCCGGCTTATCAATTAATCTCGTCCGAACGAAGCGGCAAAACCCATAAATTCCCGCAGGCGGCGGTGAAAATTCATTTTCCAGCGTTACCCCGACGAAAAACCGCATTCCCAATTTTACAATCCAGCTCCCGCCCGACCGTTAAACGCGGCCGCGCCTCGACGGAGAGACTCGTTCCTCCTCCGAAAAAAAAAAAGGCAGCGCGTCTCAATCGCGGCGCCGCCGTTCATTCAGCAGAGGGGAGCAGCGCAAAAACTCGCGCGGCGCGCCGATCCAGTTTGCGCGAAAAAGCGCCGACTCGTTTTTTCGCGCAGATCTCGGCCTTATAAGGCCGCGACCTTCCTCGGGGCTGGATATCGCGCTCCGCGGCTGCCTTTTTTGGGGACTGATTTTCGGGAGGTTTTCGCGAACTTTTTTCAACGAGTGCGAGATTGCAGCGTATAAGTAATTGGCTTTTTTTTCGTTGAAAGTTTTTTTCTCTTTTTTTGATAACTTTGCTTTTAAGAGGTAAACGCGTGTCGTAAACGAACAGAGTGGTTGTGTTTACGGTAAAAATGATTTTCCTTTTGCGGTTTATCGTTTGATAGCAATTTTTACAGTGGCAAATAGCTCTGGTCATTCGATGGTTTATTGTCGGGTGCTTATTCAACTCATTTTTAGTTTTACGCTGCAATGACAATGGCAGAAACTAAGCATTTTTTTTCTGCCGTTCGATTTCGACGCAAACAATTCTGCTCGTTCAAAAAGACGTTCGAAATATGTTTTCCCCGACAATGAAATTACAATGCCTTGAAACGTACGCACAAATCAGCGTCTAACTAATGATTGATGGCAACCGACCGCAATGAGACGCGCGATAGTAAACACAAATATAAATAACTCGTTAACGACCTCGTCCTTATAATCCAAATAAAACCAAAAAAAAAAAATACGAAACGCACAACGTTTACAATCCACAAAACTGCACTCGCTCAAAAGCAGGTCGAGTCCCACCTCCCCGGATTCGCGCAACAACTCCCCCGAGCAATTATTTGGTTCCGCCTATACGGCTTATCTCTCGGCGAGGGGACTCGCCGGCTGCAGCCTCGGCGCATTAAAAAAAAAGACCGAGGAAAGGAAAGGATAATCTTCGCCGGCCTCGCGCCGCAATGTATAATCCTTCGCCGCGATGGGGGAGGGGGGGGAGGGCGACCTGAAAAAAATCGAGCGCGAAGAAATGTGTCGCGCGCGACAACCTCGCCTTATAAGGCCCAATGCGTAATAGCGGCTATTTCGTTTAATAAGAGCGACCTTAAAGGGAGAATTCGGCCTGACGCCGCCGCCGCTCGGAATGGAAACGAGCGTTCGCGGGGCCTTTTTATATATATAGATGAGTTCGGTTACGTTTCAGGCCCAAAATCTCGGTGTTTTATATACAGAATCTCGTTTTTTTTTCAGTTGCTTCGTTTGAGCGAGGCCTGCATTCTTATGTATATAAATACAGTAATTTTAAAAACTGTAAATTATTATTCATCAAAAGATAAATTTTAATTCCCCTCAATAATGAGAGCCGTTGCGCATACGCGGTACTCAGCAGCGACACATAAATTATACTGCATTTTAATTCCTCGGAATGTCGTGTACACTGCCGGAGCCGTAATTCATTACGACTGAAACAATGAAGGAGATACTTGACAAAAGCAGAATTTCTCTCCCCGGAATTCCCGCTTGTTGCGTACAAGTAACCTCTCGAGATTCCGTGTATAAACTTTGTCGTTGCGCGCAAACCATATGGATATTCCCCGCCAAATCAACCGAAATTCTAAAGCACCTAAAAATCTCGCGGTTTACCATCCCCGGACGAGAGGGAAGGGCTAAAAATATATCGGCTCTCCGCGCGCGTTTCGTTCCGTAAAAGAACTTCAGCCGGCGGGCAGTACGTCATTCCCGCAGAAATCTCATTACTCGCACAAAGCGCGCGGCGCCAGCATAAATCACCCGTCGAATATCCTCCATCTCCAGAGCGCTTTTCCCGTCCGGATACGTTAACGACTCCGCCGCGCGGATGACTCGCGTCCGAACGAGAAAGAAGCCAACTCTGCTCCTCTCCGCGACGGCCTCTGAACGCACGCTTGATTAACCGTCCGCCGCGTCGACGAGGCTTCCTCCTCGTCTTCGGCGCGACTTTCGCGACGGAAAGTGAAAACCGCGCCGTGTGGCTTTCGTGCGTGAATCGAAGTATCGATAAGCTGCGTCCGCGTCGAAGTAAGCGATAAGCACGCGTCGGGATGACGCGACGAGGGCCGTCTAAGTGCTGCGCGACACTTGCTTTTCTCTATTGTCCGCTGAGGCGAAGTGGACTCGAGGACACGCGCCGAATTATCGGAGGTTGATGGAGGAGAGATACTCCGCGTACGAGGCTTTTGTATAGAAGAGTGGCTGAGAGGCGACGGGGGAAGGCTTCTCTTCGAGGGGGTTTTAATTCAGACTCGTCGTTAGGAGGTGAAAAGAGGCCATATCGATCAGTGTATTTTTGGAATCTTCAACTCGGCTGAGATGCTCTTTGTAGCGGTCGATTCAAAATGTTTTGGTTGGGCGACGAGTTTGACGATAATTCAGGCAGAGTTTTTTCGCGGCGTTAATGAGATGTCTCGCATAAATAGATGGGAAGCGTCGAAAGTGCTCTTCGAAGATAATTAATTTTCTTCTCGAGGATAATATATATTTAAATGAAAATGTTTCGTAAAATTTATTCGAATTTTCACGGAGAGGTCGAGCAGGTTATAATGGTCTATAAATACTGTCGTGACACAATTGATTAAGAATTATACAATCATTCTGATGTCATAATAGTAGCATAAATACTCCGCAGATTTCCGCGAAGCATCGCGTATTACGTGTTTATAAATGACTTTCGTTATTTACATTGCGCGTGGGAAACCTTCGGAATTTGTAAATTGATTCGCGCGATCTTGAATTTTATTTTCTCATCAATAAATAAGTTAAACTCTCCTTCATACTCAGTCAACAAATTATTCCATCTACCCTTAAAACTGCCGTTTCCCGCCGCGGACTCCAATAACTCTTGAAACAAATCGCACCCAAGACAGACCCATTAATCCTCCAATTAAACCGGCTCAACAATTACCCGCGAGTCAAAAAAGCACGACAAGCTCACCCGGTACGTTAATCAACCAAAAACGTCAATCGCTCTCGGCAGCGGCGCGGCAAAATGCATCCAGCCTACTCTTTTTCCTCTTTAGCCGCTCGATCGGCAGCGATCGACGGCCGAGAAAACCGGCCGCTGAAACTCTAATAGCGGCTCGGCGCCGATAACAATTAGCGGGGGGCGATCGATATATATAATACGAGTGCCCCGCGCGGAAAAACGCGCACCTCTCGGCGAAAGTCCCAGCCGTTGCGCAATAGCAACGCGAGTCCGAGCGTAGGTGGCTGCTTTTCCGATACATAGGATCGAGAAATATAAAAGCGCGCGCGCCTGGTTTTTTGCTCTCCTTATCCGCGCTCTTGATTTCAGGGATATTATTCAGCGAGTTAATACATATATAACGTTTTAAACGCCGACTAATTTCAGGCGCGCGCGCGAGTTATCGCGGCTATTTAGTTAATGCCTAAATATAACGTCCGACCGGCGGAACAACGGAGAATGCAGGCAAGTCGAGAGGAAAAAGAAGATAAGCCACGTCTCGGCGGATAATTATCGGCTGCCTTTAAACTTTCCTGTTCTATAACTCGCGGATACTTTACGAGCGGCGAGGAGAACGCGCAACGCGTTCGGCCCGCGCAAGGAACAATAAAGTATCGGGCTGCAATCGGCTTTGACAGACGATGTCCCGGGCGGAATTTCCAATTCGTACCGCATTCTCGAATCGCATAATAATTATAACGCCTTCCACCCGGAAGTCGCGGTAACGAGTCCGCTGTTATCGCTCGCTGCAGCTTCCTTTTGTCACTGGAACCGCTCCGCGTCCGTATATAATGCGCGCTGATATATCGGAGTGACGCAATGCGCCGGTTTAGAGCGCAGAAAAAGATACGACTACTGCACCGGTCGTTCCGCGAAGCCTACGCGCACCTTTTTGCTCTCGACGATATTGTCATGTAGATGACGTGTGCTCTCGTCCTTTTTCGGAGGAGTCTCTTCTGCGAATTTTCAAAACTTTCGAGACGTGGTAAAAATTTGTAAAGTCCCCGCTTTTTCAATGGAAAGGAAAATGTATGCGAACGGGCTTGGAAGGAGCTTTGGAATCTCGAAAAATAACGATTTGCCTTTCAATAGGATTCCCAGTAGCCCCGCAAGACTTGTAAATTTATCGGCTGCAAAACTCCCAATTAAAAACCCAGAGGAAACGTAATAACTTCCACATTTTAATACCATTACTCGCCGCGAACCGTCGATGCCCGCATTCCAGCCCGGTCGTTTCGTCAAACTAAAAAGTCTCTCCGCGGCTCTCGAAAAAAAAGCTCGCTTTCTCGCGGCGGAAAGCAGCCCGTAAACCTTTCTTCCTTCCACGCAGCCCCGACGACGACTTTCCAGCTCGTCTGCATACCGCGAACATTCGTCTCTCGGTACGTGCGCGACGCCGATTCTCCATGCGGTTACTTCGTCGCGAGGATATCCGCCTGAGTCAACTCTCTTTTTTTCTTTTTTCTTCTATCGGCATCGCCGTTGAGAAATATCCCCGTAGCAGCGAGGTGGTTCCGGGAACGTTGCGGAGCGAGGTGCTCGCTAAATATTTGGGGACCAGATAAATCGTCGAGCGCTCGGAGTTATAAAAAGGAAATAAATCAGAGGTCATTAAAAAAAAAAAAAAAATATAATCAGAGAATTTTTTTTCAGGCCGCGCCTGAAAAAAAAAGAAGAAAAAAACCCACAACGAGCCGTTTGATGCGCAATCGCGATCGTATCGAGAATCGCGGAATTTCCTCGTCACCTATATATTCACCGACGGCCGGCTTATCAATTCGCCGTGAGCCTTATGAGCTTTGCCTATTGATCTTCGATAACGATGTCCGAACTCGCGGGAAAAAAGAGGCCTAAAAATGCCATGTTTATCGGCGAGTCGCGGGTTCAACTTATCGCGCCTTTTAAAGGCAGATTGTTACTACGATTCTTCTTCGTGATAAACTACAAGAGAAGCTCTTTTTTTCACACTTCAAAGAAGCTTAAAAAACTGATTCTCCTCCGGGCGTATCGTTTTCGATCGGCTAAAGAAGCTATATTACCAAACGGAAAGTTTCCTTTAAAAAATTCAACTCGCAAATCCGCTGAAATCGAAAAAGGCCTACTTCACGGCTAAAAATAAACTCTCCAGGAAACGCTTTTATCCTTTGCGCTCTCGACTCGGAAACGGCAACCGCCCGGTGCAGCCTCGCGCGCGCGCTTTATCGCCGCCTTTTAGGCACGGCGATATACGTCGTCGGCGACGAAGAACGAGGAGAGAAAGGAAAAAATTCCGAGGCGATTATTGCCCCGCGATAAGAATCTGCGATTCGCGCAGTTTTTTCGCGCCGCGCGACGAAACCGACAGAGGCGCACTGTATTGTACTTTGATTAGCGAAGAATTCACCGACTCGGCCGTTTTTTTTTTTTTTTTTTGCCACCGATGAATCGGACGTAAATTTAGCCTTTGTGTGGAAATGCTTCTGAGAATTAGCGTTGATTGGAAGTTAAAGTTATGAATCTTTAATGTAGACTCGTGGGAGATAAGATTGCGCGTGGATGAATTGACACCTTGAGGGAGCTTATTGGTTTTTAATCGATTAATTTGTTTGTCGGGTTGATTTTCTCTTGTTAGTACTGTCAGAGATATAAATGTGATAATTAATTGCTTCCAAGTAGAATAACGATGATCTTCTTAGTTGAATTAGAAGCTAAAGTACGGTTTTTTCTTGTGATTACAGATCAACAGTAAGTACAGCGAGGAACTTGCACAGGAGAGTCTGGAATGGATCAAGACGATCACTGGCAGCGACATCAACACCAACGGAGATATGGACAATTTCTTCGAAACACTTAAGAACGGAACGCTCCTCTGCCAGTACGTTCGCGATTAAACTCGTTCTATATCGCTTAAAATTAACGCAGCTGCCAATGTCGATTAATTAACCAATTCGCTACTTTCAGATTGGCGAACTGCATCAAGCCCAATTCCGTGAAGAAGATCAACCAGACGAGCATGGCATTCAAGTGCATGGAGAACATCAACGCTTTCCTCGAAGCCGCGAAAGCCCTTGGCGTTCCTGCCCAGGAAAGTTTCCAGACTGTCGACCTCTGGGAAAGGCAGAACCTCAATTCCGTAGTCATATGCCTCCAGTCTCTGGGACGAAAGGTATCAATATATTTTCGATTAAAATTCAATTGATTATTGCGAGAACCGAGGAAGATTTCGAATAAAGAACTAATTTTCTTTTTCAAATTTTAATTCAACTTAATTACTTAATCTGTAAATAGTAAAAAAGAATAAGACCCTTCTCGTAATAAGATAAGTTACCTTATCGACAAATGAACTAATGAATCCGAATAAATTTTCAGGCTGGTAACTACGGCAAGCCAAGCATCGGCCCGAAGGAAGCCGACAAGAACGTCCGCCACTTCACGGAGGAGCAGCTGAAGGCCGGTCAGAACGTAATCAGCCTGCAGTACGGCAGCAACAAGGGCGCCAACCAGAGCGGCATCAACTTCGGCAACACCCGGCACATGTAAAAAACAACCCGATCCGCGCCAGAATTAATGAACGAAACCACCGCGCAAACTTTCCCCCGGAGGAATTAATTTACGCACGAAACTACATAAGGAACACACTCTCTCTCTCTTACATTTATACACGTGACAACGAACGAAAGGGTTCACCCTGTCAATATACCTGTTGAGCTCGGGTTTGGGCGAACCATTCTATTCTGTCAAATGTTCGTAAGAAATTGTACGAATTACCGAATTTTGTTTCTTTAGCGCCCAAACGAGCGGTGATGAATAATACGTAGTGCATTATATATTTTTACTGGCCCTTTTAGATATCTACGTAATATATGTATATGTTATAAGTAATCAGGCAGAAAACAGTGCCGATGTACGAGGATCGATCTTGCGCTTTATACTGTTTTTTTTTATAACGAAATTCCATGATTTTTGGACCATTTCTTTTTTATTGCAAAATAAAAGTGAGAACTGAGTACAAGTCTATTTCGATTAGTTTAGCAAGGGGTGAATAAATAATTTATTTTCGTTTTGAATTTTCAGTTTCATTGTTTGATTAATGCATATGACAAGTCGAACAAAGGATTTGGTATGCCCACTACGTAAAAGAGCATAAACTATTTTAGCTGTAGTTACAAAGTCCGTTGCATTGAGAATCGCACGCATATTGTACTAAAATTGCTTAGCAAGATCGTGTTGTGCGTGATATTTTCGATTATTGTATTGACAATGAATTTATTAATCAATCAAATTGAGCGATTATAAATATATAGATATTGTTATATTTAGTATTTTGTACAAATGGCTTTTGGCTGTTGAAATTTGAAGAATTTATGAGATTAAGAAATTTTTGTGACAAAACAATTATACAAACCATAATAAACGTGACATTAAACATTATACCAACCTTTCAAATTTTTATCCTCATTGTCATCTAA
The DNA here is from genome assembly GCA_035582975.1 of Ormyrus labotus. NCBI lineage: Eukaryota > Metazoa > Arthropoda > Insecta > Hymenoptera > Ormyridae > Ormyrus > Ormyrus labotus. Next base: position 8,739,911 of record JAWWEO010000021.1, read on the forward strand.
TGTGTAAATATAATTTACAATTCCAATTTTCAAATGTGATATCAACGTTTTTATTAAACTACTTTATATGTACAAAAAGTTTGGTAAAATAATTCAAAATGCTTATCTTTGGAAAGGATAATAATCGAATCCTGTATTATATTTAAACTTCTTCTTCTCTTTTTTCTTCCTTTCTTGTTCTCCAATTTCTAACATTTTTATAACAGAAGGCCTGTAAAAACGGGTTATTAAATAATTTTAATTTAAATTATAGAAAATTTTATATATAAAATTTAAGTTTATCCATACCTGTAGGGTGGAGGTAACATTTCTTCATGTAAAGTACATTCAATTTTTTCATCATCATTTTTGTTGAATATTCTGCATCTGATTATATCAATATCTCTATTACACTCTTCATTAAGATTGAATACTTTTGATGGAGGTACATCAAAGTGAAAAATGAAATAACTAAAAAAATAAAAAGAAACTAATTAATAATTGTTGTTGAAAAAACCATTATAATTTCAATTTTTATCTATAATTGCTTTAACAATAACTGCAGACAAACTAATGAATAGTACTTATTACTTAATTTTATAATGCTTATTTTCATAATATTAATTTCCAAAAATCAAAAACTTAAAAATAAAAATTAATATTGTAATTTATTATGATTATGTTACAGTTTTTTTTTATAAATTTGAACTATTGATTAGATATTAAATAGCTATCTTGAAAAAGCTAATAAATATGCATATTTATAATTTGTATATGAAACTAAAAAGATTACTAATTTTTATTCGTATATATTTTAAAATTCAGGATTGCTTACTTAGCTTCTCTGTGTGGTTGATTATTTGCTGTTATTTTATAAGGTGTTGCCAATTTCCCTAAATTATCAATTTTTCTGATAAATCCTCCTTTGTTGAAAATTGCTTCTGCAGTTCGTTTTAAGGTAATTTTTAATTCAGGCTATGAAATAAAATTTAAATTAAATCTTATAATAACGGACATAAATTTTGGAAAACTTAGAAGCTCATTTTGAGGATACAAACAGACATAAATAATTTAATGCAGATTTACAACCTTACTATTTTGAGAAACAAATAAATACATTACGCAAAAGAATAATTACCTTCCTCATGATCCTTAACAATAATGGCATCTCGTAGGTGGGCATGGTTGAATTATTTTTGTTTTTAGTTTATTTAATTCCAATTTTGCAGGAAATATTAATTAAAATCTTTGCAGAAAGCAGAACTCGGTGTATCAAACCATAACCTTTAAAAGGTTATGTCGATATTAACATCTGATCTGAACTGCATGATTAAGTGAACGATACTGGCGCGATTCTTGCGGAAGAAATCCAAAGCTTTTTGGGAATACACCATATAATACAGAACAGATACAGAAAACAAAACAGATTACAGTATAGCAGTTGTATATCTGTAATACTATAATATATATATATATATATATAACAGTACCACTCGGAAAGCTTCAAGATACAACTACCTCATTCAAATTTGCACGGAACTTTTGGCGCTGCAGTACCTTCAAGAATTCAGATGAGATACCATTGATACCAATCTACTTGTACGTTAGTTACGCCTTATTCTAGAGGGAGCTAACTCAAACTGTAATGGTGGATTTTGGAGTTTCCAAAACGAGGCCATATTAGATATATTGAAAATATTAATTACCACTGTTTATAATTCTCCAGATCTGATTTATTAAAAACAACATGCCCGGGTGCGCAGTGCGTGCTTGCAAAAATTGGAATGGAAACACCAAAAATATGAACATCAAATTTTTTTCATTTCCTAGAAATCCAGAATTAGCTGAGAAATGGAATCAAGCTTGTAGTGCTCAAGATATTAACTTTAAACACGGTAAGATTTATAAAGTTTTAATAATTAAAATAATTTAAATGCACAATTAATGTAGTAATAATAATATTGTAGCACGTGTATGCTCTGTACATTTTAAACCAGAGTGTTTCCAAGATAAAAGTCACTTGCAAATTCCTGGAAAACCACCTATTTTGAAATTAAAAAAAAATTCCATACCTACAGAAAATTTATCACTACCAATTATAAGGTAAAAACTGTATTAACATTACTAGATGTAATTATTATTTAATTATAATTATTAATTATTTAAGTTCATTACTTTTTTTTTGTAGAGTGTTATCAAAAAAAGAAATTCTACAGAAAAAGCAGGAAAAAAATAAAATGAAAGAGAACAATGTTGTACAAGTAGTGGAGTATAATTATGAAGACGTAAGCACAGATCAAGAAGCAACAGAAAAAAAATATAGTTCAGAAATAGTAGAATTTGATCCTGAGGTCTCACAGCCAGTGCAGGAAAAAACTAACATTGAAAAAAAAAATGCTGTAGAAATAATAGAATTTGATCCAGTGGAAATAGCTGCACAAAATAGTTTTGTAAAAAGTAGTTCTCCTGCACAAAAGAAAGAAATACCTGTCATTAGACAAATCCAGAAACAAAAGTTAAACAATGCAGTACCTGTAATCACTGTGCAAAAAAAAAATAAAGCATCGCCATTAACTTCTCCAGTACAAGCAGTGTATGTAGTGTACTATTTTTTGTTTATCTTTTTTTAATTGCATAATATCGCTGCTTTTATATTAATTTATATTTGTATTAAATATAGACGAATAATAACCAAGCAACAGAATCAAGATCATAATTATTGTACTTCAACCGAAGAATCAAGAGAAGATTTGAGATACAAGAATCTTTGCAGAAGGTTTGGATAATTCTTAAAATTTTTTCAGTTAATAATTTATACATTTAATGTATTCAATTTTAATAACTGAAATTGAAATCAATTTTCTTTTAGGACTGAAATTTTGGAGACTGAAGTAGAAAGATTAAAGGCTGAAAACAAATATTTAAATGAAAAATTGAATATACAGGAAAAATACTTTGAAACCAAAGTCAAAGAAAAAGTAAATAAAATTTTAACTTCAATTTTTTCATCAGGAAAAGTAAAAAGATTTGCATCAAATCAAGTGTGTATTAAATTAACAAAATCTGACATTTCAAATGCAATTGTACTTGCAAACTACAAATCCTAATAGTTGAATAAAAATTTAGTGTAAATATTGAGATTATGATGTAAGTAAAAAATTCCATAAAAAAATGTGAAACATTTGTTTTTTTATTAAGTATGTAGATTTTTATGTAGATACAAAAATTTATGTAACAATGAAATAGAATTTTTTAGTTTTAAGTGTTAAAAAAAAATCATTGTCAAACATTTATTGAGCATTATTTTTTAATAAAATATAGAATTAAATTATCTTCCAAATATAATTTGTAGATTTATTGTATGATCTCATTATCCTTTAACTGTAGAAAAATAAAATAAATTAAATTTCTATTTCATCTAATTATCATCTAAATTTTATTTGTGTACCAATACCGATTCTAAGAAAATATACTAAATTATATTTTCTTATGTTATTTACATTTAAAAATTTAAATCACGGTTTAAATGCCACCAAAGATTTTTTTTTTTTAGCAAACATTTTGTTTAACCTATGGTTAAACTTATGTTGATAAATATAAATCTAATGATTGGATACTACGAAGGTACTCACATTATAGTGTTATGTTATTAGCATAAAGCCGACTATTTAATGCTGTATACGCAACTCTAACCTAATCGAAATGTGAAACGTTTAATATATCATTAAATTTTAATTTTGATTTCACAAGAAAAGGCAATCATTTATTTGTAAAATTAAAGAACAACAATGGAAAGATCTTGTTGCGTTCCTGAGTGTTCAAATAAAAAATTGCATGACAAAAAAGTAACGCTTTTTAATGCACCAAAACTGGCTCTTGAAAGAGCAAAATGGTCCGAGGTTTTGATTTGCGACGTTTTCGAAAAATCGTACATTTGTGAGGAACATTTTCTTCCGTCCGATATCAGAGTGGAAGAAATTTTTCATGATGTTGTTGAAAGTGCAACATATAATGTAAGTATATTATTTTGCAAATCAAGATAATTTAGCTTTTATGTTAAATATTAATGTATTATTTTATTACTTTGCATTTTGAAGTATCAACTCAGAAAAAAAGTATTGTTAAAAGGAGCTTTACCTTTTAAACAGAGTTTTACATCCTCAAAAGAAGACTTTGAAGAGAAGGATATGGAATTTAAACATTTAAATCTCTTATTTGATATACCTGAGGAATTTGAAGAAAATGAAGAAAATAAAAGTACAGCTAAAAACTTAAACAAATGCATCTTAGAGGAGGATGGTGTAAGTGTGATTGATAATGTACAAGATTCATTAGAAGAAAATTTAGAAAAGAAATCAAAAAAATCATTAGAGAAATTTTCTGATACGTATGGGTGCAATGAATTAATAATTGTGGATGAAGAAAACTTATTCAATAAGCTTCTACAGCACAAGAATAATATAAAACTACCTAAACCAGAATGGGGAATTCACTGCTGTTTAGATAAAAATTTGATTATTTTTTCTACAATAGAAATAATGTCAAGCCCATTTGAAAGTGAAACTATTGTTCCAATACCCATGAAACAGGTATGATATTTTTTTAATTTATTAAAATGTATATATTATTAATAAAAAATTAACTTTATAGGTAATTTTAAACAATAAATCAGAAATACAATTGTCTTTATTGGAGAGGAATTTTGAGTTTGAGGGCTTGACAAATAAAGTAAAAACAATTGAAGAAGTTGAAAATTTACTTGTAAAAATTGATAAATTGAAAACTTGTGTTGGAGGACCATTAGTTAACTATTTCAAAAATATTCAATTTAGATATGCATATAAAGACAGACTAGTATGGAGGCACAATAAGTGTCCAATCATGTTGAAAACAGGAAATATTTGTTTGCATTGTTTGTCGCTTAAAAAAATGTTACCACAAAGTTTTCAAAAGCTGAGTGGAAGTGCAACAAAACTAAAATTACCCCTAACGCCTACAACAAAACATATGGTGAAAAATATTTCAAATAAAAGACCTTCAACAGAACAAAATTTAACTCCCACGGAGGAAAAACTGGCTAGATTAATATAATAGTACTTCTCAATTAAAAGATCAAGAACTTCTGCCTTTCAACAATGTATCTAGAGTTAAATAAAATATAAAAACTGTGATTGGACTAGAAAAAAAGTTTATCATTGGAGTTTAAATGAAATAAAAAATGAAGTGGTTATAAATTATTTAAATAGAAAAAGTTTTTGTAGTTTCTGAATTCTGTTATAATGTTCTTATATATTTTTTACTTGTATATGATATATATATATTTTTGTATTCGACTATTATTGTACTTTAAATGTATTTTTAAGAAACTAGCATTGTAATATTGAAATGCAATATCGCAAAAGCATGGCACTGTGAATAGTATCAACTTTGACATTTTTTACTTTCATATTTTCATTTTATTTTCATTATTATTTATAGTATTCCTACATTTTTAGTTGGTTTGATAAAAATTGTAAAAAGAAATGTAAGTTGAAATCTTTAATTATGCGAAAACAATATGTATTTGATATGTTAAAACATAAGAAATAAATAAAGTACAGGTTTAAATGATTTTGATTTTTTATATGAACTTTTAGGTAAATTAAGATAAGGAATACAGGAAAAGGGTATTTGAACACTGATGTAGGAATTTCAATTTGCAAAACTATTTATTGAATCTGCAGTTTGATTATATTTGTATGAGGTGATAGATATCTAAATAGATACAAAATGTTATTGACATTAAAATAATTATAACAATAATAACGGTAAATATAGTAGTAACACATTCGAATTTTATGAGAGTGATATGCGAATGCAAACATGCACATATTCTTTTCATGTTTATCCGGAATTAATAAGTGATCGCAAATTTCTTGCTCAACGAAAAAATCTAATTCAATTAACATCCCTAAAATAGTTACGACACACCGTCGAAATGTGTACAAACAAGCAATATATAAGTTTCAAACAAAATTATGTCAAGGTTCCATTTTTTTAGGATATATAGCAATTTTCTAGAATCCGTAGACGCTATCCAACATTAATAATATACATGTGTTATATTAGTACTCTGATGCATAGTCTTATATAAAAATACACAATGAATCAATTTTCATACAAAGTATACATAAATTTCTCTTATACCAGATCTACATACCCATATATGCAACAAAGAAATTTGCGAAGGACAAATTTATACTTTCAGTGTGATTATTAAACGCTTTTATAATAACAGTGGTAAAATCTGTAATTGCACTACCTTGTATGACTATATACGTGTCTGTAAAACGTATATAATAATCCCATTAGAATATTGGCAAAAAAGGAGATAATTAAGAATTATAAGAATAATAAGGAAAGAACAGGCTTCCGAGTACCATAAATCCCAACTAATAGCTGAACACCTCTGTAGTAATTTGTTATTTATTAACTACTACGCGATAAAAATTGAATCTAAGCTAGGCGTGACTTGATTTTCTCGCATAAAGTGGCAGAAAAACAATTCGACTGATGAAAGCTCGTGTGAGTGAATTGGTTTCGATCGCACCAGAGTCAAAGTCATTCTTACATTGCATTTTGCTCTACAAAACACCTAAACATACAATAATCGAGTAGCTACGTATCAACTTCGCAAACCAATCATAAATGAAGAATCACTTTCATAAGAGAGGCTGTTACATATTGCACGTTTACTTGGAAATTGAAAAAATGATTATTCATTTAGTTCTGGTCGCTGAACTTTTGTAATCTTAGATTAATACGAAGAAGAAAATGCATGCGTAGTTATTTAGTCATTGACTCGATCGGCGTCGTGTACAAGTGAGATGTATCGCCTTTCCTCTGTTCTATGCAAACCGATGCAAGTACAGTGCATTCACCGACAACACACAATGTAGCGCATATGTAATATACATGTATCATTTTATATATATAATGCATACGAATGAAAGGACATAAGGTCCGAATGCAACCTTGCTTTATAGACTACATGCTCTCGCATCGGCGCTTTATCGCGTTTTTTAAAGATTTTTTTCTTTTTCTTAACATAAGTAGTTTCCAAAAATTCTATCGCTATCGCTTGTAGTATCTCGCTTCTGAATGTACACCCATAATCAAAGGTCAGCATTCTTATAATCACTCTTAAAATCTAAATCGTTTAAACGGAGTTTTTACAGTTTTTTAAAAATCATGAACCCAATTTCGTTATAATTTCATTTTTAGCCAGTTTCATTGTTCATCAAGATAATGTATTCACATTTTTTTTACTCTAAATATTATAGGGAAATATTGATTCAATCTACTTTAAAAGTCAGATAAATAAAATTTTATCTACATAATAATAATAAATAATTAAATTTTGCAATAAAGAATAGTTTACAACACGTTATAACTTCGGCTAAAAATAATAGGTAAAATGATTATTAAAAAGCTATGAAAACTAGAAAAATAATCTAAAAACTAAAGATTTTTGACGTTTGACTACAGGCTTACTTTTTAAGATTTGCCTAGGAATATATATAATATATATATATAAATTAACATCTCAAAGCTAAGAGAGATGGTACAAGATTCGAATATTTCTTGCCGCTGACGTTTTCGTTATTTATCTTTTTCTTGTATAATTGCAAAAGATGCACATCGTTGAATGATCTATATTGTGCTAGAATGCTATCGCTGAACACTATTAACTTGCGCTTCACCGAGATCGTTGAATCAAATTCCGTTTTCCACTACATTGTTAGAGTTATCTTAACTAGTATATCATTATATTAATTATTAATTTTATTAATAGTAGCATTATTAGTAGTAATATTAATAGAATATTCAGTAGGTCTTTTAAGAGTCAATTTGATTCAAGGAAATCGTGCGCTCGTGTTTGATAGTTCGATAGTATATCGTATTTTTTGTCTTCTCGCTATAAATGATGGTCCAATTTGCTTAAATGTAAAAATTTACAAAACTATGAAATCGTGTAATTAGAATATCACTTTTCAAACGCTCTGCGATCGAGATTTGCACGCAACGTAACGCCGTTTCTCACTTTAGTTTCATTTTTCGATTCGCTTCATTCGATTATTTACACTTTTTTTTCTTTAATATGCATAATGGCAGTGGGAAAACGGTGTTGAAAATTAACAATATATTACAATACATCGCAAAATAAAGGTGCTTCAGCTCTTTATAGATACTTTTTAGATACTTTTTAAGACTCGCAATAGAAATGAAAAAAGAAAACAATAAATAAGCGATATTGTATAACAGGCCAGTCAAACTTATGCTTTGTTTCTTTGATTGTAATTACGCAAAGTTATCAACTATGTTTATCATTGTAAAACTTATGTTATTTCTCAATCTGTGTTTTAAACGAAAAAACCGAGAGCCAGTGACGTACACATCAGTAAGAAAATAAAATATGTTTCATTTTTTTTATGTATTTTTATCATTTATATAATAAGTGAATCGACAAAATACGATGTTTGACTCGTTGCTTTTTCATGAGATCTACGATCAGCCAATAGCAGTCTTAAACATAACGGCAAGATAGGCCAGTCAAAATTAAAGTATACACTCTCAATAATAATAAACTTTAAATTCGCTAACAAATTAAAAATTTCATTGCAGTAAACTATTACTTTATCTTGAAATTATCAACTTTTTTCGTTTATTACACTTAAAAAATGAATCTATTAAGACTTCGGAATTATTACAATTATACATCTTATATTGATTTGTACATTGTTTTGAGTTGCAGTCAGTTTTTTTTTCAATTGCACATCGTTGTACCATATCTCGCACGCAGTCAGGTAATCGTTTGAATAAATCTTGATACATATTTCATTTTTTTTAACAATCAATACTGCCTCTATTCGCAATTGACTAAAACACCTTCGAAGCCTTACTACATTGAAGGATATTTTATCCAGCGTAAGCGTTTTACAATAAACTCTGTACAAATTTCACTAATAAATTGCTTTTAAAGCAACTTTGCATTCGGAGTTAATCACGTTTCATCAAACTATTTATATATAATATATAACGTACAATAATACAACATTCTTAATCGTGTATGAGAATTAAGAAATGCAAGCCTCGATTGCAATTCGAGCATGGATTTCCTATATATAATTGATCATTTGACGTCGTTGCCATTTATAAAAGTAGAGAAATCTGTTTTCTAATTTAAGTAGCTTTAAAGGGTCAAAAGTTATAACATAGTTATATATAACAATAAAAAGTAACAAATACGGTATGTAACCATTTTAAGCTTGCGGTGTCGATTTTTTACACAAGAAATTTTGATTTAGTGATAACCATGATTAGAATGTGAATTAATAACACCTTATTCTTCCATTTTAAGTAAATTATAGATTAACCATCCAACCCTCTATAAAATAAAATTTAAATAAAGTTAAAAAATTATTTTTTTTATATAATTTTGTTTTTATAACGTTTTTAAGAAAAAAAGATTTCTCTAAAAAGAAAAAACAAGTATAAGATTATCCAATTTTGATCACAATGTTAATCCTGTCAACTCCTAGCAATGACAAAAATAATTAAAAGATACATAATTCGTACATAAAAATAATACTCTATTATATAGAAATGCGACTTTATCTCTTTAACGTCTTGACAAAAAGCTATTCTCTATATAACGAGCAAATAAAGGTCATTTCGCAATCTTTTTTTGTAATATAATCTATTTTTTAAAAATTGAAAATCTCGCTGGATTCGCATTTTGGCTCAAAGAACGAAAATCGTTTCGTTTCGAATTCGTTTTGAAAAGGTCGTTTCCTTAAATTAGTCAAATAAAATAATCAAATACATTCGCATTCTTTTTACCTCTTAGAAAATTAAGAAACAGATTTCGACGTACCTTGGATAGAATATTTCGTTAATAACAATGAAAGATAAACGAATCAAGCCATTTTTATCGTCGTCACTTTTAATTTTTGAAATATAAAAGGAAAAATTTTAATTTTATAATAAAATAAATATTTAAAATTTAAGAAAAACTGTTTAAAATATCTTAGCGCTATTCAAATTTTAGTCATGCAACCCTTCCAACAAAAAATATATGTCTAAGAAAATATTTTTATCACGGGAAATAAATTTTATAAGTACTCTCCGAGTCAAGTTAAATCAATTAAAATAAAAAATCGCAATCAAGGGAGAATAATTGGACTCAAGAGTACTTTTAATGTTTGAAAGATTGCACAAACCCATCACCATTCAATGGATTTCAATGGATGACAAAACAAAAATTTCTAAATATTTCACCAAAATTCTCTATCCAGGTAACGTCAGACGCAGTAGTAGTAGATTAGACAAATAGTAGGCGATTAATGCGGTATGTGTTTACACTTTTAATGTGGCCTTAGGAGACCAATGATGGAAACGTGTGGGTCCGGTAGGATACGAGTTGATCCACTTACTAGCCCGGTGACCGGTGATGAATGGTGGGGGCGAAGGACCGCCGAGGAAGTGTGGCGGCATCACGTTGTACCAAGGTTGGCTCATCGGATGAGGGCCGTAACCCATGAATGAAGGGTTAAACCACGAGCGGTTGCGGTTCAAGTGGAGCCTCGGGCTGTTCAAGTTGCGCCGTTTGTTTGAACCATTGTTATTGTTATTATTGTTATTGTTGTTAGTGGCACTGCTGGTATTGTTGTTGCTGTTGTTGCTAGCATTGTTGCTGTTGTTATTAGTGGCAGTGCCGCTATTATTACTGTTGTTAGTGTTGCTATTGGTATTATTATTGTTGGAATTTGCTTGATTTTGATTAGTTGAACCTAATGGCTTTGATTTCTGTTGCAAATTTGTAATTGCAGGAGTTAAAGCAGGTTTCTGAAAAAGAAAAAAAGATAAAACATTTTTAAAACTGAATTTTTGTAATTTTGTTAATAAAACGGTCATTGAAATTCATTACCTCATTCTCCACCTGTTTCTCTACTTTCTCAACCTTTTCAATGTGTTGCTTTATAAGAGGTACTATATTTTCTTTATCGTCAAATGAAGCTAATGTACAGTAAGAGCCTTTGCTTTCTCCAAATCGGCAACAAACTTCCTTAGGATCAACCCATAATGTTAATTCAACTGGCAGTGACAGGTCTTCATATCGAACACCTGCAGCATTTGCAGCACTTTCTATTGTTGCGTCTCTTCTATTATGTCCATTAACACGTATACAACGATACCCTTGACCTTAAATAATCAAAATAAAATTTATTTTCTGCATTTTATTTTAATAATCATTGTTTTTTCTTTCTATCTTTATTGCAATAATTATAATGTTGATAATTACAAAACTGTAGACAAGTCAGTAAAAAATCGATATAAGGTATTAAGCAATGTTACACGGTATTAAATAAAATTACGTCATTGTTTTTTTTATTTTAAATTTTAAAGTAAGTATTATTATTTAAAATTGTTCCAAAGTAATAGATCAACTTTCTAAACAGGTAAATATTTACCTTTAAAAGGTTTATCAGGAAACCAATGATTCTTAAAGCGCTCAGTCAGCAGTTCTACCAGCCGTTGTTGAAAGCAGTCTAGTTGATCCGGACTAAATTTTTCGCTTTTTTCTATCAGCTGTACTAAAAACAGCACCGCAGCTGTAATCTCGTTGCGCATATTGTTCGTGCTTTTTGGCTAGCTTGCGTTTCAGTAAGTTATTATGGTTAAAGTACCCTATTACAGTTCTTTTTGAAATAATTCTATCTTCAGGTATAGCTGATTTGGAGCACATAGAGCTCTCCCGTGCTTATGCAGCCTTGTTTGAGTATATTAAGTGGCTAATGTGCTATGTAATATTTGATATGACCTTGTATATTTCACTTTGGTTTCCAAAAATTAAATTTTGAAGGTGCTAGCTTTTGCAGGGATAAAAAAATTACCTGAAATGTACAAAATAAAATCAGTTGTAAAACTTATAAATATATTAAATTATTGAATGCACATCTAGTTTCATAAATGTAAAATTGCTTTCAACTGAATCTGAACCTTATTGCATTATATTTAATAATTGACTAGTATTCAATAATGCTATAATTGTAACACATTGCACATACTTTTTATATTAACTGTAATAATTAAATTATTAAAAATATGAAAAATTACTAATTTATTAAATTTATAATTTATTATAATTTATTAAAAAACCTACAATAATATTACTAAAATACTTTATATAATTGCAATTATCAGAATATGTTAATGAAATTTAGTTTCATAATTCACCATTTACTTTTGTAAAAGTGGATCTGCATTCATTATAAGAATTTCAAAAAACAAAGAATTTAAACTTTCAATATGTTTGTGAGTTTACTTTAATTGTACATTTTAGAATGTTATGAAATTGGTGATTTAAATTAAAGCAATATCATCTGTTGCAACTTAATCACATGCATAAGAGCAGGATATCCCAATATTAAATTTTAATCAATAGTCAACTAATTACTCAAGAGAAATTAATTTGTTGCTAGGTCCTTTAACAATATATTGTGAATGGATGTTTTCACAAGTAGAACACTTTCATTACACTTTCATATAGAGTTACAAACCTAACTAAATGAAAAAGTCCATCCAAGTGATTAATTGCAACATAGGAAAGCACACAGATGCTTTCCTTTGCAGGTACATTCCCATAGGGCACAATAAAGGTAAACTCAACAAGCACAAGTGTCCCAAAAGTTCAACCTCCAGTTAAACCAAGCTAAAATCCCCTCTCATCCAGCACTTCACCCCAACACTCATCCCTCTGCACAATTCCAGGCACTCAAGCTCACACTGTTCACAGGGGGCTTCGGGAAAATCCAACTGGAAAGCAGGCCGAGCAGACAATATGTTGGGCTGGCAGCTGCTTGTCCGAGCCAGTCCAACTCGGATTGGAACCTGCGCTGTTGAGCGCTCCGGGCTCGGGCGGTCTTGGAATCGCGAAATCTGACGGAGGGCGCGAGGCATCGGCAACAATATGTTGATTTTCCCTAATGAGGTTATCTAGCTCTCTCGCTCTCTTTCTCGCTACTAGAGAGAGACAGCGTGAGTCGAGGTTATGGAGGAATTCATTATCCGCTGTCGAGCAACGTTCTTCCACACGTACACGCATGCAGACGTAAGCATACACACATCGTATACACATATAGGAGTAAGGCACTTACGGCGAAAGGGAGCCACGCAGGCCGACGACGAAATTCGGGGCCGCCGCGTACAGTGGCAACAGGGAAAAAAAACAATGGGCGCGCATAACAATTTCGCCAGCTCATTCTCCGCGGTACCAAGTCGTGCCTGCACACACTACCTCGCACTCTCTATATTGCCTTCTCACTCGTGCTCGCAAGCGCTCTCCCTTCCCTATATGCGCATTTCTCTCTCGTGCACGCGCTTTTTTTTTGCTTTCGTAGAGGATCGGAGGAGGTCCTTACGTGAGGCTGCGGAGCCGAGGCCGAGGACGGTTCCGTGCTGATGCTGAAGGCGTGGGTGCGTCAACGGGTAACGAAAAAAAAAGACAAAGGAGTGCACTACTGGTTGTCCCCGTTCTCGTTAAATAAACGCACTACTGGCTCCGCTCTCCTATGCGCTGCTGCTGCTGAGCGCCTGGCCTGCTGCCTGATGGTGGCTCTTTCTTGGACTGAACGACCAACAGAGAGAGACGAACTAACACGTGTTACGTCGTACGATACGACCGAGGAGTTTGAGCGAGCTCTAGATAAGACTCTCCGACGATGCGCTGCCTCGAGAATTACGCCGTTCGCTCCACGAACACGCTTTTTAAGGGAAATATTTTCGTAGGGCATGCATCGCGGGAGGTCATTTTTTTTTGGGCAAGAATCTTTGGCTGAGAAATTTAGGCTCGTCTGTTCGGAGGTTATTGGTGCTGTATTGGTTCATTGAATTGTTTGGAATAAGTGTATCTAAAAAATACAATTTTTTTCGCAATTTTTCAATTATTGTAAAATGGTTGCTGTCACTGTCTATTGGCAACTTATTATATTAAGAAAAATGTTGCTTTTTTTCATTCATATTTATTATAACTTAATTGGTGTTTTTAACAAAATACTTTGAAAAACGTTCGATAACTGATATTTAAAAAAGTTATTTGTCTTAGACCAGGAGCTGGTGACAGAAAAATTGGAACAATTTTTTACAGTCTGCCATTGATAGGGGAGATACTTAAAATCGTAAGCAATCGAAATATGCATTGAAAATTTTTTGCCACGCGTTAATTTCTGTCACCAGCTCCCGGTCTATTTACAGCGTTCATTATAATTGAGTAAAAATAAATTTTATTGACGAAAATTTTGTTCACTTTAGTAAAATGTTTAAAATTTTCTTCTTAAAACTATTATTTGCATAAAAACAAAAAAAAAGGAAAATGAAATATGCATTCATGTGCAAGTTTTTGATAGTTATGAAATCGCTAAAAACAAGAAAACGAATTTAAATAACTATAATTGTTTTTTCAAATGCAAAAAAATGTTTTCTATCTATAATTACATGTATTCATTACAACCACAATTTAAAAAGGTGGTTGATCGATTTTTTTTTTTTTTCCTAAAATAAAAGTAAAAGTTACAAGATGTAATTAAATACGTTTATTAATAGGCAGTCAGTTATACATTGTTCTATTCTGCATATAGTACAATCCTTAGTATTAAATGTTCCTTGCGCGTAAATGAGAATGTCAGCTTTTCCAAAGAGGAATGTTATTCGAGGAACGTTACATTAACTTTTGATAAATTGCGCGTCGACACAAACAAATCAGAGTAAACAGTTGCGTTGCAAGCAAATCTCACTCGTCTTACTCTTGCAACCACGAATTCTGTACCGAGCCTTCTCTTGTATTAAACCGAGTTGCGCATATCGATTGTCGCTTGTGCGTTTCGAATAGGCGGAAGACTCAAAAACATGTACATCTTCGGAAATTTCAGTTGCTTTTCGTTTGTTTTTTAATAGTACAAAGCAACCTTTTTCACAGCATCTAGAATAGGAAAAGCAAGCGCGACTGACAAATCATTATTGAAGGATGATTAATTATTTACAAATAGAAACTAGCTTTCTTCGATCTTTCACTCAAACTCTGTACTATAAAATAATGATGTAAAAGATAAATGTGGCATAGACGCAAATGCAGCTGTTATTAAGTAATGCCCTACTGTCATTACAAAATTAAGAGAAACTTTAGTCTTCTGATTTTTAAAAAAATTAAAGTTGAGAAATTAAAAATACTTTTGCGAAAATGTTTGTGAATGTACCAGTAATTGACCATGCATTTTACAAAATATATAACAAAATTATTATGTCTACTATAAACTATAAATTTTAGATAATCAACTATAGACAGTTGACAATAAACTGTTCATACAACTTTCTGACTAAACATAAAAGATTTTTAAATTTACTTTTTAATTTGTGAAATAATTGTAAATTCCTACTGACAATAAGAATGTGGTAACTTTTAAGAGAAGAATAGTTTATTCTCAACTTTTCTTCCTTTTAGTCAATTACCTAAAATTTAAAACAACTAACCCTTTAGTAAACATTTCCGCAAAAGAAACTTAACAAGAGTGCGTTAGCTTCATTATACAAAATAGAATTGATTTTGTTGAAAAGGACATTAAACAATAAATCAATTAACTTTTACTTTAAAAAAATTGATAAAATTACATTAGCGCCCATTGATGTTATTGGAGCATATTAACGAATCTTTCACTTCTTTACCCAGGCAATATTTTAGTCAGCCTTGCGTGACCTACGCTTACGAACATTGGGGCTGTTGGGAGAAGACTTATTCTCCTTATCAGTCTTATCGTTTTCCGACTTTTCTTCGGATTCGCTACCCTCTTCGTCAACGAGGTCATCTTTCACGCCATCCACTAATTCCTCGTCTTGTATTACTGGTTTTTCAGGCATGAAACCACCGGCATCCTTTAACTTTCTTCTGGGATCAATTGTTGCACTTCTTGGTGGATAAATAAAGTCAATAACGCATACAATCAACTAGAATAAAATAAATGTATTATATTAAATTGAAAAGCAGACTTACTTGTATAAAAAGCATTATTTTAAGCCAATTATAAAAATTTGAGATGAATTTTATAAAAACTTACTAAGCCTACAAAAGCTCCCAAAACAATTGTTGTAACTGCAAAAATAAGGTAGCTTCCCCAAGTTGGTATTCCAAAATCTTCCATTAATTTGTTGTGAAGACCCTTGAAAAATAGTAAAAAATAGTAAGTTTGTAGTTTGTAACTTTTAAATATTTCAAAAATAAATCGTTAAAATTAAAACTTTAAACTATATATGTGGTATGTCTCAAAAATACATGTTTTGAAACAACAAATAAATAAATCACTTATTTTTGTGAATTTATTTTTATCTGAACAAAGACCAAAACTAAAATATAAACTTACTCTTAGAACTTGAGACATTCTAAAAACTTGACTAATAACAGACATTTGAATAGATGTTGGGCTCTTCCAACTTGGAATAGGATCTACTTTGGTCCATGTCTTTTGAATGATAAAGTCTACAAGTGAATCTTTGTCTCTTGGGCTTTTATACTGACGAAAGATTCCATCTTTTACGCTAAAAATAAACAAATAAATATGTTTTAATCGTTTCTTCCAATAAAATATTAAAAAAGATAAAAAATGTATTGTTTTTGTATAATTACTGGTATATGGTTGGTAGAGCAGTAACCATAAAGCGACCACTGAGTCCTGGAGCAAGAGTCACATCGATTTTTCCAACTTGAATACCAAGTTCCCTTTTTTGTGAACCTAAACTATCCCAAATTGGCTCCAGAGCTTTACATGCTGGACACCATGGTGCATAACTGAAAATTATGTCATTGTGAATAAAAATTATTTTTAATTATATCATTTTAAATAAATATGTTAGCAAGTATGTTGGAATTAAAATATATTAACAAAAGAATCAAATGTGTTCAAACACTTATTTTTTGAAATTTCTCAAATAAAAACCCAGCATTTTAGTCTGCATTTTTCATGGAATCTTTAAAGACTAAATTAGCTTATTATACACAAAACTTCATGCTTGAGAGAATTTATTATCAACAAGATCTTACCACATCAGCATACATACAAAGGTATTATACTCAATTCAAAAATCAAAGCTCATCCTGCACACATCTCTCAAGCACTCCCGAGCCGCATTATCCAAAGAAACTTCACTCCCAATGTAAACACCTTTCATTTAACCTTGCAAGAAAAGCGTTTGAATCCCTGAAAAGCGAAAAAACTACTCACAATTCGACCATCCATTCCCCAGTGAGCATACGATCCCAGTTCTCCTCGCCGAGTTCTTCGACACCAACAAACTTCCTCTGGATGTTAGCGCCAACGAGCGCCGTCAGGATGGCGACGAGGATGACGGCTTGGAAGCGCGACATGTTTTTCTCTGTCTTCTGTGCTCGAAGTCTGTAATCACGCCGGTATCGGTGCAATACACTTTCTTTTTTCCGAGCGACTTGCGGTCACCGCGGTGGCATAGGAGCGACAAAACTACACGGTTGCCACGTTTCGAGCGCGCTCTGGCTCTCCCACAGGACGCTTTCCTTTCTTTTTTTATGCCGAGCGTATATGTAGTGACTGGTGCATATATGTGTCTGTAAATGCGCATGCGTGTGAGCTGTTAGGCTGTTTAGCGTGTACGCACGTAATGCTCAAGGCTGGTTTTTAAAGTTCCTGGAAAATCGCGAGTACTACGCATTTTTTTATTGCTTTTTTTGTTATACTTGTATTCATCAAGTTTATTGAGAAAATTATTTAATTTTTTTGATTCTTCTTTCTTATGTTTTTCATTAAACGATTAATTTATTAAAATTTTGAAATATTAAAATTGTTGATAAATTTTGTTTCCTGGTGTTTATTTTTATTTATAAGGATTATTAATTTGTCTTTCATTTAAATAAAATATTGTTTGAGTGTTGTCATACATATTTAGGCATGTGAAAAAGTATTCTTTTCCTTATTTTTGGAAATTAGTTTATCTGTTTGAATTCTCAATTGCTGCAAACCTGTTGGTTCTTTTATACTTACGCGGGATTTATTATGCAGATACTACATTCTTTTTTTCATTATCATTCATTATAGAAATACAATTTTTAAAATAATCAGGTGCGCTGTTGGAACATTTTTTATCTACGTTAATATAAAATTCTTTATTATTTATTTATGATATTTTACATTTAAAATTTTTTAATTTAACAAATTTTTAAATATTCTTGTAAAAACAGAAATATTTTTTAAAATAGCGTTTTGTTTTATCTTACCTTTGAACTTTTCAGCGATTGGTTTAATATTTTTAGAATTGACTGTCCGATTGCTGGCCACTGCTGCTGGCTGCAGTGCTGCTTTTCTGTGCATCTTGCGCATGTGCAAACACTGCAAACAATAAACTTTGAGGTTATGAAAGCATCATTAAACATGATGCTGACACTGTATACCTAACAACTTTGAAGAGAACCATAAACCGTGTTTTTTCAAACAGAATTTTGAAAGAATTTTATTATATTCTTAGATTTCAACAAAACTACTACTTAAATGTCTGACGGTAAGATCTATTTTAACTTTGTTTACTTTTAGGAGAGTAGAAAATTCTTTTTTTCAATAATAACGATTTACAACTTTTATTTGCGATAAAGTTATAATTAATAATTCATAGTTTGAGCAAAATAGATATAATAATAATGTTAGAATATGTGAGAATGAATACTAAGATATCCAGATTGTGCTTCATTATAGATTTAATTTCAGAGGAAGTTATTCGACGAAGGTTGTTGATTGATGGAGATGGTATTGGCGATGATCGCAGACTTAATGTTTTACTGAAATCTTTTATAAAGTGGTCAAATAATCCCGATTCTGATAATATTTTGCATGAAAGAATGCTTTCTCAATTGGCTCAGTGTGAATTTGCACAAAGAAAGTCTCGTTTAGTCTCAAATATGAGCCAACAGGAATTAGAAAATTATGAAAACTTAGCTAGTGAAATTGATGTTGAAATTGAAGAGACTAAGAGAAACATAGAAACAACCAAAATTGAACTCCAAGAAGCTAAACAAGTGCGAAAGAACAGAATAGAATATGATGTATTAGCTAAAGTTATTAATGAACAACCAGATAGGCAAGAAACTGATGTCAAACTTGCAACACTTCAGAAAGAACTGGGAGTATTAAGAGTAAGCATCATTTTTAAATATTGTTTTATGTCTTTTTTTTAAAATATAATTGACAAATTATTTTTCCAGGAAAAGTCTCAGCATTTAGAACAAAAACTCGAAATGCGCAGAAAACAATTCCACGTTCTCATATCTTCCATTCATTCACTGCAAGGTTTATTAGATGAGTCAGATGAAGAAATAATGGATGTCAGTTTAGAAGATGTTAAAATGTCACCAAAAGTGGCAACATGAACTAATTAATCTAAATGTAATGTAAATTATTGTACTTCTAATTTTTTTAGTAAATAAGATATTTTTTGAAATTTATAAAAAAGATAAAAATATATCTAAAATCAATTTTACACTATTTCACAGCCTTTTATCTTATTTTCCAAATTTCAACTTAAGTTTACTAGTTTTTGGCACATGTCTAATTGTTACAGAAACTCTTGTAGTTCTTTTTAGAACTGTTCCTTCAACGTAAGATTTTGAACACAATTTTATATTTTTTATATCACTATTTGATATCACATCAACAGTCCTTTCATCAATTGAATGTAAATAGTTGTGGTATATTTCTTCTTTTAAGATTAGTAGACTTCTTGGTTCCAGTAATAAACTGAATGCATATACAGGAGGTGTCTAAAATATATTTAAATACTTTTACAAAAATTAAATTTAAAATTTTTCAAAAAGGTTTTTTTAAAATAATGCAAATTTTAAATAATTTAAATTAAAGGTTTCACTTACAGTATTTTCTGAATCTTCTCTGTTGTAAAAATCTAAAAGTATTTGTGAACCGCAACTAATAGTTGTTACTATCGGATGAAAGAGGGGGCCATCAGAATGTGCCTAAAATATATCAAATTTACTAAATTAAAAATTTATTAAAAAAGTTTGTAATCTATAATATTACCATAATGCCTTGTCCAGGTACATACTCATTAATTAAGGCATGATTCGGCCTTTTATCTTCAGGAAAAACATTTAAAGCTACTATTTTATCAATCTCATTCTCTAACCACTGTAACATATAATATTAACATATTAGATATACTTAAGAGTTTTGTTTAAAAACATTTACATGATACCAACTTTTGGAATTTCTTCAGCAATCATTCCTTTAGGATGAGGTATACCACCCCAGTTTTGAAGCCTTCGATGACTAAGTTGTGTCCATTTAGGAAGTGGAACACTATTTATTTTTTGTAATAATTCTTTTTCTTCTTCCTCTGTTATAAATTCTGGAATGTAGTGAACTGAAGGTGGTATCTTAATTAATTAAAAAAAGAACTGAATAAAACATTTATAAAATTTTAATGTTCGGTTAATTAAATTAAAATTATAACAGATGAAAAAATTTTAATTACATGATAACACAATAAAATAAATTTACCTGTTTAATAACGCTTTTGCTTAACAAATCTTCAGCAGGAACATTCAAATCCATAGTTAATTTTAAAATTTAATCCTCTTGAAGATTCCTTGGAACCACTTGTTTAATAATACTTGAATGTGAAAAGCATTCATTCATCAATTTCAGAAAAATCCAATCTGGAATTCCCCAAAATAAAAGAAAGTCGCCAATGACTAGTCTCAAACGAAAATAAAAAGTCAATGCGCTGTGAATCTGTTCATCAAAACAACTCGCGAGAGATCGAAGCAACAAATATCTTTACTTCCTACTCTTCCGGTGTTCTGGTGTAGAACTTGATCTCGGAAAAATGTTTACCGATTATTTAGCTATAAACGTGGTAACACTACACCAGTCTCTGTAAACATGAAAAAAACCTAAAAAATAATTTTGTAGGTGGGCGGCGTTCGCTAGGGATTCTAAATAACCGCGAAAGTTGACGGTAAAAGTCACTTTGTCAGCGACTATTTAACTTTAATTTGTATAAAACTACCTATATGTAAACAAAATTAGGTATAAGTTACAATAAATTTGATATTAATTTAGGAGGAAACTCGTTTAACAACAGTATTTTAACTGTAAGAAACGAAATATAATAGCTAAAATCGATCAGAAACGACTTTTATAAACTTTTCTCTTATTCCTGTTAGCAGTACATTTAACTATCAATGCCGTCCTTTTAAACAACATAATCAGTAAATCAGGTAAGCTGAAAAAAGGAGCGACGGTATTTGACGGTCACGTCCACCCCACGCAACATTCCAGGAATCCGTGAATGGTAGGTGGGGGCGCGCGCAGGGGGAATCTTTGGAGTCGCGACGTTGTCGGCAGTGATGTGTACACTTCGCTCCCGCAGGGTCATCGTCTATTTGCGCTGTTTCTCAAAAAATGGCCAAAGTGTGATATCGCCAAACACGCCAAGCATGTTTTGATTGCGAGCTCAGTGCTGTGCTGTTCCACTCGGCTGCTGCTGCTCGCTTATAAGTAGCGCGAGCCGATGCCTTTTCTATATACGAGGTAAACCTGTCAAGACCCGTCTACTCTCTCTCCCTCTCACGCAAGTGCGTCTCCCTTTCTCTCTCTCTCTCTTTCTCTGTCTGTCTTGCTCGGGTCTTTTTTCGAGACAGGCTCAAGACTGCTCGCGCCCTTGGAATGCGCGATGGGCGACGTCCGCAGGAAGTCCAAGTATGGGACTTGCTCGCTTGCTTAGCTTACTTGGACGACCTTATTATTTTCGTGGGCGCACGTGCGCACGACTCCCAAAACAATTGCGCGCTGAGCTTTCTGGCTCGTTTTGCAAGGAAAAGAGAGAGAGGGAGAGAGAGAGAGTTGTTTGTTACGAAAACCAGTTCCGCCAGCCAGGGAGGATAAAGTTAACAATCGCCTTGTTTTTCTCGGCGAGAGGAGTCGCGCGGTGAGAGAGAGGAGGAGAATTCCTGATGTAAGATGGTGTACATATGTGACTGTGTGCGTGGGGGGTCTGTGGGATGGTGTGCGTGTAGGTGTCAGTAAACGTGGAGATCGTGGGATCAATCGGTTTTGATCCTCCGTGGATGTGAATGAACAGTTTTCTGGTGTTTCTCCGCTTTCTGCTCGGGAATCTGATTTTTGATCGAGCTACTGAAATCAAGAGCTTGTTATGCTGCATGCTTGAGTATTTATAGCGAGTAATTTGGGATTATTAGGACGTGCTTGTAAGCGTTATTGTTGTATTTTTAGATGCATATCTATGGATAATTGATTTCTTTCATTTTTCATTAGGAAAGTTAATTGTTTATCCTTATTTTAAACCTTTAAATGTGATTAGGTAATAAGAATTTTGTTTTTGGAAATAATTTTATGATAAGCTCAGAAAGTATTTGAATTTTTTTAAATCTATATTTGTCTACTTTAATGTTTGTATTTAAAGTAATTCTAATAATATACAAAATTAAATTTAGCTTTAATATTTATAGCAATGTATGCAAATCAATAAGAAATTTGGGTTCATGAATAATTCAAATATCAAAAAAATTCCATTTTTAATACCAATCTGTAATTTGATTTAATAATATGATAATATATATAAATATAAATTTATATAAGAACAGACTAAGATGACAATATTTAGAGTTTTTCCTACTTCCTTTGATTAAAAAAACTGTTTTCAATTGACTTATAGTATGAATGGAATAGTGCTGGTTAATGAATGACGTATGACTGTCTGTTTACGATGTTAATTTTCACAGTAGTGATAATTTAATGGTTAGTGTGATAAATCTTTTTTATATTATGTTGCAAGTTATATGATAATTCATTGATAAATAGAATAAAAAAGTTATGAATTAAGATAATAATAAGTAAGATTCATGTTATTTTGATTATTAATTCCAGTAAATGTATTAAAATTTTATTGCTATTTTAGTTGCTGCTAAGTAATTTACATACAGAAATATCTATACGTTTAAAATAAAAATATTAAATGTATTTTAAATTTAAAATTTGTTGTTTACTTAAGTTGCAACAAAATTATCTCAAATTTTTTTTCTAAAATAAAGCATGCTAATTTGTTATATAACTGTTAATAATCATTATTTTCCTATTTTGTGTTTGGCTTATTGAATTTGACTTTTTTGTTAATATAATTTTATTTATTTTAATATTTAAATACTTTTTTGGCTTATAAATACCTTTCTTCTGTTTCAGATGACTGTTGCAGTTACAAGAAGTAAAAAATATTAATAGTTACTCTTACATTTTCTTAGTATGCAAAATTAAAACTAAAGAATTATTTTTTTACTTGGAAAAGTGAATAAAATTATTTAAATACCTAATTAAATACTTCATGGAGTGATGGAATCATACATGAGATTTGAAAAATCAAAGGAATTCAGGCAATTTCAATAAGCTCTACTTAACTCAGTCACAGGCTTTGTTAAGTCTCTGCCTATTTTTACAAATTTTCTTATGGGATTAAAACATCAGGACAAATAACAAAATTTTTAAGCAGTATCTCCATTAGTACCTGAGTTCTTTATTCAAACATTACTTAAATATAAGTATAGCTTCTAAATTACACACAATTTGTATAAAGCATACAGATTGCAGATATAGTTGTTTACATCTCGTGATTCAGAAAATTTCAGAAAAAAATTTTGAAGTAAATCTCTTGAAGTAAAAAAAAATGCCTCACTGTGCAGTCAATAATGGGACAGCAGTTTGCTAGTCTCAGGGAATTCTTCAGAATGGACAGCGAAAAACAATCTCTAGAAGGATATCCAGAATCAATCCAGCGTTCAACCTTAGATGCGCTGGATCGAAACGAATCTGATAATCTCGCTAATCAGGAAAATAATGGAAACATACTTGCTGTAAATTCTAATGTGATTCAAAACAGAGACAAACCTGAGGAAAATTTCGATAACGAACAATTGAACTTGGACTTGGATAATCATAATTCCAGATTTGAGTCAATATACAGTCAGCCTATTGATGGTCAGGAGCAAAAACAATGCTTCAATAATGGTAACTTTATTGCTGCTGGAGAACAAGAGACTTTTAAGCAGCAAGAAGCTTGTTGTAGTAACTCTGGTAGTAGCAATACAAGTAGCAGCTCAGAGGATAGTCCAGTAAATCCAGTTTTAAGAAGATCCTCTAAAACCCTTTCTTTTGGAAAACGAAAAAGTAAGTAAACAATAATCTACTTTATAAAAAAATATGTTAATGCAAACATAAATTAATGTTTTAAATTATTTTTCAGGTAAACAGCGCAATAAGGATCAAAATCCGGTATGCAATCACGTGGTTTCTTCAAAGAAAAAACGTAGCAACTGGGTTTTAAAGTTCAATTGTGCTAAAAGTAAAGGTTCCAAGAACACCGACATTCCTGGTCAAGGCAGCAGTAGTTCAGAGTGTGTGTGTACAGGATACCGAAGAACTGAAGAGCATCCTATGGGTGCTGGTATTGTCTTCAATAGCAGATCAGCTCCAGCTTTGAGTCAAAGTCCAGTTTTAGTACCACTGCCTCCCAGTTCTGTCATTGGCTTCTCGAAATTTAATACAGAAGAGTTTCCAATGGAGGTAATTTGTTACCCTTAAATTTAACAATTATATACATAATTTATTAGTCTTTAAATCTAACAAAAAGATCACAGTCAAAAAAAAAAATAACTAATAGAAACATTTTTAGTTTTAAATTAAATGATAAAGAAAAAGTTCACAGGAAAGCATTGACAGTAACTGACTATTTTAAAGAAAATCATTTCTTTAAAGCTATAATTTTATTTTACACGGCGACAACTATTTTTGAATGCTTTGTTTCGCTTAAAAAGAGGATGTATAGCATAAGCAAAGCATTTTTGCGTCGCGTTAAAAGCCTATGACGTCATTGAAGCATTGGTTCATCTCATGAGTCACAGGAAATTGCAAGGAATATATAGCAAGTTATAAGCTTTCAAGTTTGAATTGAAATATTTAAATATGAAATAATTTTTCAAATACTAATCATTTCTACAAAATAATTTTTTTTTATAAAATTTACATTTGTTTTCAAATTTAATTCTTTTAAAATAAATTTATATTTAAATCACTAAGAAGAAGAAAGATTTATATCCAAATGCAAAAATGTTGATGTGTAAACAAGAAACAAATATTTATAACGTAAAAATATTTTTAAATTTCTACATAACAAATATCGTATGAAAAAGCTCATTTTTCTGTAAATTGAATTCGTCACTTGTAAGAGGAAAACAAGATCCAAACGTAAACACATCTAAAAACTTTCTATTTTCACAAAACAGGACTGCGACGCAAGAGCAAGATGGCAACGAGCTCGAGAGATGGAGGAGGGCGTCGAACCGCCTCCTGGTTATCGGCCTAACTGCCCCTCGGGAATTCAGGTTCACCCCAATGGAATTACAGTTGACAGTTTGGCGGCCCTATTCCAATCTAACGCTGGAATCCAAGCAGCCGCTCTTACTGCCCTTTCACAAATAGATTCTACGTTAATTTCGAATATCGAGAGACCTATTCATACTCAGGTTCGTTGCGCTTCATGTTAATAAAAAATTTTAGTCTGATAAAGTCTAAAAAGGAGTGTATTCATCGCGAGACTTTGCTTTTATCTTAATTGCATTGCGTGACTCACGGTGTCTAACTTCCTATTTGCTTAGCGAGGAATAAAAGTATTTATGAATTGCAGCCTTTACTTAGGTGATTAATTTGTGTAATTTTTAATTGCAGGTCGATTACGTTCACTGTCTCGTACCGGATCTAAAGTCTATCACTGCGTGCTCATTTTATTGGGGCAAGATGGACCGATACGAGGCGGAACGCCTTTTAGAAGGCAAGCAGGAAGGCACTTTTCTCCTGCGCGACTCTGCACAAGAGGAATTTCTCTTTTCCGTGAGCTTCCGCAAGTATGGGCGTTCACTGCACGCGCGAATCGAGCAGTGGAACCATAAGTTCAGCTTCGATGCTCATGATCCCGGTGTTTATGCTTCCAAAACGGTATATTTAATTTTATTAATGTACAAAATTTTTCAAAGATAAACAATTGATAGATGATAGAAGTATTGATAGATGAAACTTTGCATTTCCACATTTTAGAATTCTCACTCACGTTTTGCAACTTTGTACGAAAGTGTTGACAAAAGCTTTCAAATGATGACTATAATTATATAAATGCTGCATTATTTTATTGAATTCTAACTTTTAAATGTATACTTCTTTGAAAATAATATTCTAAATACTTCTTTAAATTTACTTATTATTAATATTATTATTCTACGTCGCCCTCTTAAAGGCTCAGGTTTATTGCCATTGTGATATAACAAAGTATACGCTAATAAATATTAATTAAATTTGACATTGATGTTTAGGTATGCGGCTTGATTGAACATTACAAGGATCCGTCCTGCTGCATGTTCTTCGAGCCGATGTTGACGATCCCGTTGCATCGAAATTTTGCCTTCCCGCTGCAGCACCTCTGCCGAGCGGTCATTACAACGCGCACGACCTACGACGGCATCAACAAGCTCCAATTGCCAAAGACCCTCAAGACCTACCTTAAGGAATATCATTACAAGCAGCGTGTTCGCGTTAGGCGTCTCGATACTGAGAGCGACCTCCAATCCGACGGGAAATCCATATCATACTTGCCGTTCATGTAAGCAACGACCGCACGCTCTTAAACATTTACTCTGATCCCAGTACTCTTGACCCTTCCGTAATACACGCCTTCACGTTCGTAAGGTATACAGCGTTTGCAGCGAGCGCACGATTGAATCGTTGATTGCGGAAGTCGCTCATGACGAGTTTTTGGTACAAGATTACCTTCTCTTGATTTTAAAACATTTACTTTTATTTTAAAGTAAAAATAGAGATTTTTACACCACTGATGAAAGTTTTATTTTGTTAAATTGATCGTTCCACTGAATGATTTCACATTTAAATTGTGATTTTTATTATATTTTTGGATTTAGATGTTTATAAGTAATTCAAAATTCAAAGATTACAGAAATATTTTCGTACAATGTTTTTGGTTGAACTTGCAGCGCACATTATTGCTCAAAGGTTATTTTTCAGTTACTATCGTCGAGTGGGAAACCTTTCGTTTATTTTAATCGGTGATTAATACGTTGAAACACCGTAAAAATTATGATGCAATTTTTTTTTCATTCACTATTACTTTTCACTCGATATTATTATAATGCAAACATTTATGAAACGACCGTGAATGGTTTCTGCAGTTAACGAATCACTTGTAGGAGAAACATGAAGTCGATCAACGTTCTCACTTTATTTTGATCCAGGTACAGTTTAATCATAAGACTTATTCCTCGCGTATTTTTATTTCTGAAGCTGTGTATTTAAAAAATTGCGTTACTTGAGGAAAATTTTGTATTTTTATATTTAATTAAAAAAAGTTGAATAATGTTAATTTTGATTTGTAAGCAAATAATTTTTTTAGAACAATTTAAATACACAGTTATCTATAAATTGCTTCCATGTTTTTAAAACAATCAAATGAAAATAATAAGGAGATTAAATGAACGTAACTGTTTTAAAATAATGTGAGATTCTCACGTGTGATCGGCGAACTCATATACAAGCTGATTTATTTCACTTTAATCTTAACAATTTACACATGCAATAAGAGAAGATACATAACTACAATAGTAAGACTTGTAAGTGCTTAATAATGAAAAATAGTAATAGTGTTGAACGTCAGGTTCTTTCTTAATTTTAACAGGACAGTACAGGGATGCATGAACTGGTGAATAGTTTTTAATTGGATTTTAATGTTTTTTTAACTTCTTTGCGTTTTTAAACACTTATTCTTGTTGAAGTTGCATTTTATTTATGCATTTATCTGTTATCTAAATGTAGGTAATTTTACTTCACCAGTGACTGCAAATTTTTAATAATGTTTTCGTCAGTATCGTAGAATATAAAAGCTGATTAGTTAACAATTGAATAAACCATTAAATGCATATAATATCATTTTTTATTATTTCAGTTATGAAAATTATAACGAGAAACATCAAATCAAATGAGAATATTAAACTTCCATTTTTTATTTTGTAATTAAGTACACTGAAAAATATTTAGGATTGAAGCAATACGACTGTTTAGGATTACTATTTCTCGAAAGATGTCGAATTAATGGAAATCTTAATATAATGCAGATATGATTCAACTTTTGAAACTAGTAGAATGCAAATTGTATTAAAATGCTTCTTTAATAGAACAAGATTAATTCAATAATAACATTAATACAGTTGTATATTATTGGCATGGTGAGAAATCAAGTCTTAGAGATTCTAGATCTTCAGTTTCAACCGGTACAGGGAGAAAAATTCGGTACGTGTGCTATACGCCAATCGGCGCGACAGTAGCGCCCATCATTCGGCGCAGTTAGCTTGCCGAAAACGTACTGTTTTTGTGCGTTTCTCACGCGTAGTAGCTACTCCGGGCATTCGGCGCACTGGCTATACTTTTTCGCGGCGCAAAGGCTTACTCCTTTCGGTGCAGTAGCAGTAGCGGACTAGCTGCTACACCGAGCCGGCGTACGGGATAAACCATTCGGAGTAGCTACTACGCCGAAAGAGAGTATAGTCACTGCAGCCACAAATCGGCGCTGCGCTTAAACTTTAAGAGTAGTGGCTGTGCCGAATTTTTCTCCGTGTAGGTGTCCCATATATCTAGAGGCTGGAAGTTCTTTCAATCGAATGTCCACCTTTCCTCTTTGGGTTCTCGCAGCCCCAACTTCGAGAGTATCATAGTTACAGATAAAAGAACGAACACCAATGATACTACCTACGAATGGCGGACATTTGATTAAAGTAACTCTCCACCTCGAGGCGCGTCAGCCACATATCGCTTTAAATTAGAGTTTCAGAAATTTTATTAGTTGATTTATTATAGTTACAATTACGTAGAAGCCTTTTACGTATATATTGAATAGAATCAATCCTAATGCTTTTATGGTGAAGGAACTTCTAAATTAAACGAATTTCCCCAAGTCCAAATTTTTTTCAGTGTACTGAGTTGCCATCATGTAAAATGTTACGTTTTTAACGTTAAGGTTTGTTACAATATTTATTCAATTGATAACTTGTTAACATTTTCACGTTTTTAATTTAAAATTTTTAATCAGCTCTCTGTAAAAGCAGAATTTGATGGAATCAACGTTGAAACTTTTTATATTTATTGTCTGATGAATTAAATTTCCGTCTACTTCGGCAATAACGAGCAACCGGCTATTTTGGGAATACTCGTTGTAAACGAAATAATACTGATATATGATAACAAAATCTTCCTAAAAATCGAGGTAATTTAAATATTGTGACTTCCTCGAGTGATTACAAAATATTGGATGTTACACGAAAATGTTATTTTTAATGTGCGGTCGGAAAATTAAAGGAATCGATATCGATATGTGATACTGCCTAGATTTGAAGGTTTAATGTACCATAAATAAAAAAGAAGGATGTTGTTTTCAATGTGCGTTCGAATGTGAAAAAGTTATCGTCTACGAATATTGCGAGAAAAAGTATTGTAAAAAAGACAAAATAATAAGACTGTAAATTTTTTCTCAATTGTATAGAGAATTCTCAAGAGGACGTAGTAGTTGATGCAAATGCGGAAGCAGCGAAAGGTGTTAAAAGACATATCATATATCATTTTTTTTCTTATCTTCCAAAATAGACGGTTCTCTCTTTTTTAAATCGAAGGAAAACTTGTGACTTGCCGCTGAGACGCAAAATTAATTTATCCACATTCGTTTTTTTAAAACATGCACTTGTAAAATTTAAGTATTACCTTTTCATCTCTACGTTATATAATCTATAACTATATTAAAGGAATTCGAGAACGCATTCGTTATCCATAACAAGTCCCACTTCGCTAGTCACGCGACAATTGTTCGATTTTGTAACTTTCATGGGTGACTTCTTATCGATAAAAAATGTGAGGCTACTCATTCATATATAAATATATTTATTTTTTACTCGCAATGCACGAGTAAAATAGCAGTATTTAGTACATTAGTCAAAGTAAAATAGAGGCAGTTTTTAGCACACAGGATTATAATCGATGATTGTTTAAAATGAAATTTCGATATGCGAGAGAAAGAAATAAAGAGAGAATGACACACACAGACCTCCCCTTTCAAAAGAAGAAGCAAAAATGCGATTCATCGGTGTTGTTCAACAAATGTGGTTCATAATTACGCAATTCCTATCGTGCCTACTTTTATTATGGATGATCATAGCGCATGAATGATTCGTGGTTCGTAAAAATATTTTGCGAGACCGACAGAAAAACGAAAAACGGTAGGCTGTCTTGAAAGTTTTGTCGCTATTTAAACGGTAATATAATATTTTCTTTCTAACATCACAAGGAGCGTTGTTTAAAGTAGATATTAGCTATTAATTTAGTTACATTATTTTAATTTATAATTTTATTAATTTATCTATACGTAAATGATAATTTATTAACTCTTAAGTTAAACGAACGATTAGGAAACACGATGCGTTAAAAAGCTATGAAACTTTTCTGGCAGCGTAATAAAAAAAGGCTCCCCGACACTCCGATTAATTGTATACCCTGTAAATGTCGATTATGTAAATATATTATACAAAACAAAGCGTCGGATTCATTTTGAGAATATCGGCCACAGCGAAGTTAGTAAATGAGCGAGTCTTAGATCGTGCAAAGGATTTAGGTACTCGAGTAGCAATTTATCAAGTATTAGTAATAATGGCAACTCGATTAAGGCTGGAATTCCAGCAATTATACATCCGTTGATGGCTAAATGTTTTTTACAGTCAGTTTTTGCAAATCGGACATTCTCTCCAATTGCGAGCAACTCTCCGTTCTTACGTTCTTTCTACAAAGGATTTTTTACAACTTGTTGCTTTGTACGAAAGTTCAAGTTTGACGACAGTGCCTTGTTCGTAAGATTTAGCGTATGATATGCTCAAACGAATATAACTGACAGGTTTTGTCAGACGAGCTTTGATGTTTTTCTCGACAGTGCTGAAAAGATTTTTAACTTTGGAGAAAATTTAATTAGAGTAGCATTACTTTTTAGGATTCTAGACATAATTTATTTTAGTTTCTTGTTGGAAAAGTATGATTCTTACTTTGGCATAATAATGTATAAAGGACAAAGCCAACCATATCGCAATATGATTTCAGCACTGGTTATTGAGAAACACAGTAATCATAAGCAAATTTTGCACGTTTTTTAGCGTATAAATCTCGATGCTCGTTTGCAGTTAGAAACTGACTGTACCTAATATTTCTGTTTAATCAACGAAATAAAAAAAATTCTTCCACTGTAGTACTCCTTAAAAAAACTTAAAAAATACACAAAAAAATAGAAGGAAACAGATGAGAAGGTCAGGGCTCAAATTTATAAAAGCCACTATTAAACATCACGGGAAGCGATTTCTGATTCGTACTGATGTGAGCATCCCTTATCCGACCAAGCCGAATGCATACTTGTTAATGCAATTTTAATTTTTATACAACCAAGATACCGAATATAATTTTTTGATATTAAACAGGTCTAGTTGGTAGCAATGAATTTTTGCTAAATGAAAACAGAAAAAAAAAACAATTGGTTGGATAAGGGTGGATTGTACCGAATCTTAGCCCATTATTCTGTTTGCTAAAGTTAGTTTAAGCGAAAGAAACAAAAAAAAAAAAAAACTAAAAAAATGCGAGAAAAAACTGATCGATTGATTAGCTTTTTATCGAGAGATTAGCCAACGAAATGAAAATTGGCAACTAAATTAAATAAAGTTGAGGATATATATTAGGTCGATTAAAAATTGTTATTAATATCAGTTGATGGTTAATCGTTTAATATAAACGCATAACGTGAACGAAGATTAAATATTTATTCTTAACATATTCTAATTTTAGTAATATATTTAACTGTTGGGCATGTGTGGGAATAAGAAAAGGTTGAGAAGTAAAAAAAAAAATTCGAAATGTAAGAAAAACACTGTAAGTGGAAGTGATTAGAAGTACTAGCAATTACTTTAATCAAGGACTGATGTGGTAAGAAGGTATTATTGTGAGTAAATATAATCAGACATAATCTGTAAATTTTACTTTTGTACTTTTTTCAACCTTCTTTATCCTTAGCAGAGTAATTCCCAATTTAATCTAAATAAAATACACAGTATTTATTAATAAAAATATGATATATGTATTTTGTGCATAAGTTAAATACCGGAGTATCTGTTTAACAATTTTATAATAACAGTGGAATCCTTTATGTAGTCACATATATTTACAAGCTATATTTTCAAAATTGGTTCCGGTAAGGCATATATTAACTTTTGATAAATAATGAAGACGTCATTGGTAACAAAATCTTGTAGTTGAAGAAGAAAAGTAGGCCGAAAACTAATACGAGAAAAATGTCTATAGCTTTAGTTAAGGAATTGTACTTTTAAAAATAATTTACATAATTTAAAAAATTACATTCTTCAATACATAATAATTATAAAATTATTGGTTTTATTTTTATACATATAATTCATAACGTCTAGATTAATATATAATATACAAGTACATTTATCTGCCAAGTGTTTATAATTATATTATTATTATACTGTTTTCAAGAATATTTGTATAAAGGATACGAACAACGTGTCTCTCCCAATTTTCCACCATATAAAGTTCAGTCACTAGAGTATACCTAAAGTACCAGTAACGCATGAATGCAAACAGTCTCTCCATCACATTGACCATTTTGTATCTTTTATTTCTATGTAAAAAGATAAAAATGAGTTAATTAAGAAACTGAAGTACTTTTAGTACTTTTATAGCAGAATGTGATTTACCTGTGCAAAAAATTTAAAATAACCTCAAATCTTCCTAAATGGTATATCTCTTTGTTGCTAGTTGCTTGATTTTAATAAATGCTTGATTTTGTCTCATTTAATTAAACTTAAACTGTAAGTCTTTGGTATGTTAAAGCTATATAGAATAATAATGAACTAAATTTGATGAATCATAACAAAATATCCCCACTACTTGGTATTATGGCACAAGGTGGGCGTCTGAAATTCAACATGGCGGTAAATTACGTATGTTCCGATATAACTGCACATTTCAAACCCGTTTTTTAAACCAAAAAAAAAACTAAGTTTAATGCTGTGTTTAATTAATTTATATATTTAAGCATGAACCATCCTGTACAAATGAGTTATTTACAATTTATGAATCCACTTGAAATATCATAATATATCCATAATCAATTAAGGATAAATTATGATATATGAATATAAATTTTTCAAAACTACTAATAAAATAAGCAAGATTAAGAAAAAAATGGATCAAATATATATTCATCGGTTGACTTTAGTTTAAATGGTAATGGATCGATAAAGGCATCATCAACTCGACACGGTTTTCTCGACTTGCGATCTCCTGATTTCTTTATTGCCTCTTCAATCACCTTTTCGAACGCTAGTGGATCTATAAATAATGGAAAAGGAAATCAATTCCCAAAACTATCATTCTTTTATATGAAAAACTTACTTTTTTCATAATCCGTCTGGTAAGTACTTTTCAATTTATTCTTTTTGAATGTATTTTTCGTAACTTTGTGAATCCTCGTACACTTTTCTCTACTCATCAGAACGGATTCGTCCTTTTCTCTTCTTTTTTTCGAACTACACAAATAAAAACGTCGACAATTATTCCCAATTAATAATGCCAATTTCCCGTTTCAGTACCTTTCTACCCCTCTTGCGATTCCATTAAAGTCCCCGTTCTCCTTGCAGTGGGTCTCCTCCGGTTGAGGACAGTAGATGCGCACTCCCGTTCGAGTCAGCGGTTGCGCCGGTTTCGTGGACAGCGGCACTACTCTTGGCCATTTGTAATCATTGTGCGTTACAGACTTCATGGGCACTTTTCGGCTCTTTGATTGAATCATGATCTTGTTTTTTTTTTAATTTACTGAAAATCCGCAAGCTGGAAAATGGAAAAGATGAGATTCTAAATAATTTTTATTTAGTCCGTAGATTTTCACAGACTTTCGTAAAACAAGAAAGAAGAACTTTAAACGGGGTCAATATAAACTTGAATTATAGTACCGTGGGTGAATAATTTTTTAAGACTTTATTAATTATATTGATTTTACCTTCTTGTAACTGTTAACAAGAAAATTCACAGAGAGAAAGGATTACTAATATGTAGTCATATTCATTAATATTAATTTAATATGACTACACATTAGTAATCTTTCTCTGCGTGATAACGAGCGATCTTACAAAGGTTTATTTTCTTATTTCCGCGAGACTCCTCAAGCAGCCATGACGCAGGAGTTAGTCGCAGTCATCGCGACAGGGATCGTCGAACACGCCGCACTTGAGGGCCTGGGCCTGAGGGGGCCAGAAGTATCCGCTGAGGGACTCGAGGAGGTAGAACACGAAGGTCTTGAAGATGAGGATGCTCGCGACGACGAAACGGTAGAGGATGTAATGCAGGACGGCGTTGACCACGGCGTACAAGACTTTCAAGGCAATGCAATCCTGCTCGTCCTTCGCGGAAGCCCACATCGTAGCGATTCTCAGCGGGAGGACGGCCTAGTTGGACGCTGCTGCATTCTTCGAACGCGCCCGGATTATCGGCCCCTTTTATCCGCTTATTGTTGTAGGAGGTTGGAACGGGAAGCGCCCCAACTCGGGTCCTGAATTTTAACGCGAGTGGCGGTGCTTCTCTTTTGTTTGTTTTTTATTTATTTATTTATTTATTTTTTTGTTCAAGCTTTCGTTCCTTTCTTCATTGCGATTTGGCTGGAACTGAGAATTGGAAGTAGCCGTCTGAGAAAGAAACTTTTCTTATTTCGTGCAGTCTGTTTTGTTTTCGATCTGTTTACACCATTGTCGAAAGAATCAACCCCGATACCACCTGCAATTGAGCTGGAAATCAAACTGGATTCAGCGTCGCGACGAATCGAACCAAAAATCGAGTTGAATTTCACCTGAAATCGAACTGTATATGTCGCGCACGGATATTCCATCCTAGAATCACCCTGTGGATATTCGATACTCGGAATCCAGGTTAATTTCCAGCGGTATTCTTTCAACAAGCACCGATACACCTGTTTTCAATTTAATTCTCGCGTGACTATAAAATTTGGCGATATCTTCACAAAATGAAAATAAATTCACTCGTTAAAATACTTGATCCTAAAATTGTATTACAAAATTATAAAAAAATCAGTTTATTTAAAACTTGTTTTTCGTCAGTCGTAAGGCAGCCACAAAGCGCGGCGAAACATCCGGAGAACCATGTGGGTCCCATTGGGAACGGCGAAATTTCGCATGGGTTCCGTGCGCTATTTCATTTCAATAATATTTAATGACATTCTTGCTCATGTAAGTACGATTATCATAACAAAAATAAGAGCAGCGCACAAGAGCAGGGCCCGTAAACACGAGGCTCAGTCCGGTACAATCACGTGTTCGAATCATACGCAGCGATGGACAAAACTAAACAATTAATGATAAAACAGTATCTAAATCATTGGGATATCGCCTTCGACACCGATGTATCCAGATATGTCGTTTTAAAGAAGCTGGGACAGGGTACTTACGGGTGAGTTAAAAAAGTAGTACTCTCGGAATAGACGTTTCCTGTTTTCTTTATTTTTCAGCGAGGTGGTCAAAGTAATGGATAAAACGACCGGGGAAATTGCGGCTATGAAAAGCGTGAAATGTATCGATAGCGCCAGAAGAGAAGTGAGTTTGGTCGATTTTAAAACTGCGTTCGTTAAAAATTAAGATTTTAAGCGTTCAATTAACGTATCATTGCAGCTTCGTAAATCAACGAGACGCGAGATCATGATGTTGTCGACTCTGCGACATAAAAATGTTATCCGTATGTTAGCAGTGTGTTATTCCGAAGGTGAGTAAACTGGAGTTAAGAGCAGCTAAGCCGTTGATTATCACAGTAATTTCTGGTATCTTTTTGTAGAAAACGAAGGGGAGGACTACGTGGCGAAGCTGCACTTGATTCTCGAATACTGCGAGTTCGTTCTTTTCAAACTCACTTTGAACCCGAGGCTGCCTTTTTATTTGGGAGAAATCAAGAAAATACTGCAACAGATATTTCACGGCTTAGCGTACATACACAAGAAAAATGTTAGTTTAAAATGGTGAATCAATTGAAACTGTTCGTTGACTGATCGTTGCTTTACAAATTTTGTTATCAATGTTCTAAACCGCCCCCAATTATTCTCAAATATTGGAAACTTGAACATTTATCTTTTACCATTACCGATCGAGATATATTTTCGGAAGCATTTTTTATTCGAAATTATTAAATTTTCAAACGCAATTTAAGGTTTTGCACCGAGACTTGAAAGCAGCCAACATTTTACTAACATTGGAGGGTCGGGTGAAAATAGCGGACTTCAATCTCAGTCGCGAGGAGAACAAGTGCGCAAGTTACACGAACACCGTTATGACAATGTATTACAAGCCACCAGAAATATTGCTGGGCGACAAGTATTACGGTCGACCTGCTGATTGTTGGAGTCTTGGATGTATTATGGCTGAATTTTGGACACGGTGAGAGAGCCTCGTTATATTTTTTGCTTATTTGGTGTCTACTTTAAGTTTAGTTTGTAAAACAATCAAAAGTTTATATTAAACCAACTGATAATGTTCACTGAAGACCGTTATTAAAAATTGTTACTTATTATTAATTTGTAAACTTTGAAATCGACAGGTTACCGCTTTTCAGAGGGGATTCGGAAAGCAGTGTGCTGAATTCAATATTAGAGCTTTGCGGTTCGTTCACGGAAGAAATCTGGCCAAAAGTTAATAGTTTACCTGCTATAATGAATGGATGTATTCTTCCAGCGGACCTGCCGCCAACGGTATATTATATGTTTATAAAAGACCAGCAGTATAGTCATTCTAGTTTTATTATAATTTATAACTATAAGAACAATTTTAGTACGCGAAATTTCACAAAAAACGCTATTCTATTAGGCAATGAACACGTGAAAAAAATTTTCAGGTTTATAGTTAATTCACTATCCAGTAAATCATACACAATTTCAATTTTCTACCCCAAAAATATTTTTATACACTTTTTTGCATACAACTACATTCTTAAATAAAATATGTCCCCCAGCTAAGGACAAAACTTGATCCGATTGTTGGTCACAAGGACGCCTGCGACCTGATCGAGAAGCTGCTCACCGTCGACCCCGGCAAGCGAATCACCGCCGAGAAGGCGCTGAGACACCGTTTCTTCCGTCCCGACCCGTCGAAGGTCTGCCTTCGCCAAATGCTTGACTATCACGTCCGAAGCTTGAAGAAGGACGGCCCCGTCGAGCCCAGACCGGTCGTTTGCGGCGACGAGCTGGTAGATATACAATTTCATAAGGTCGTTAGTTTAAAGAGACAGCTGCCGTCGTAGGGTCGTCTCGTCCAAGTGTTTATTTTGCGTGCGAATTGCTTATGATGTGATAATTAGAGGTTTGCTTCTAATATTTGCAACGTTTGATTTGTAGGTTTGTATCAAACCATTTTAGTATGTGAGATTATTAGTCTAATCACTTTTTTATTGTGACAAAACAGATTTTTACAGTTGTGCTCTGTAAGTTTTAGTCTGTCTGAACAATGTTGTGTTTTAATTTGTATGATATTGTATATAAGTCATACATTTGACTTTGATTAAAAATTCTTTGATTGATATAATATACATGTATATTAACACTTTACAATAAAATGAAATTTGCGGAAGAATTATACTAACATTTTTTTCATTTTTTGGTAATAGAATGAATTAAACACGGAAAACAATGTTAACTTATTTATTTATAGTTAAATCTTACATTACATATATTATTTTAATTATGCCATTATACAAAATACTTAAGATTCAGTTTTGACGCAATTTTTTTTCCAAGTTAAGAACTTAATTTGTCATTAATTATGTAATAAATAAACTTATAAGAAATATTTGTAAAATCCAGATATAATATATTTAAAATAATTTAAAATGAAACACAATCGTAGATTGTTTGTCGGAAGGATGTTTTTTAAACATATTTAAAATTATTAATTAAAATAAAAATATCATATTTCGATAAAAGTTAAATAAAATTGCATAAAAATAATTTTTAAAAATTCACTTTCTAGTGATAATAAAATTTAAAAAAAATACGCACCTACAAAATCATTTTCAAACTAGAATTCTGTTAATTTTAAAGCTGATCACAGATAATAATTAATTCCTATACCATAAATCATCAATCTTTTACAGTTGACAAATGTGAATCAATGACATCTACAAAATATTATAAATACCAGTTTTACCGAATACTGTACAAAAAGTCAGCGTAAATCAGTAAACTCAGAATTTTCGCATATTAATTAACTCTCCGTCCGCAGATGAACCGCGATCTCGTGTTTCCTAAGCGCAAGAGCACTGGACAGCTTCGCCTCGCAGACGAAGCACTTGTAAAGATCGGGGGCCTTGCCGTGGACGCTCCCCTTGTGCTTCTCGACGTCCTTCTTGCTGTAGAAGCGCCTCTCGCAGAGGTCGCAGGGATACTTGTAGGGCTGTCCCTCGTGCGTGTACCTCTTGTGCGACTGCAGGTTGCGGTTGTTGCGGAAGTGCTTGCCGCACACGTCGCACTCGAAATTGAGCTGATGATTCTTGAACGTCTGCGACTGCAAGTACTGGCCGCACTGCTCGCACATCGCGGGCTTTGAATTGCGCTCGTAGGTCCGGCCGCAGTGGCCGCAGCTGAACATCTTCGAGTCCTTCTTTTTGGCCCTCATTTTTGCTTTGCTGAGCGGAGAGTCGAGCTCGGAGGCAGGCGAGGGTGGCGGGACTGCTGGAGGGGCTGGAGCTGGACTCGGCGGGTACAAGTAGTCCGGTCTGCAAGAAGAAGGCGTTGAGGGGATATATAAACTGATTTTAAAGAAGAAACTTTGTTGTTTGATATTTAAAGTTACTCTTAAACATTATTTTTTCATCGAACTGAACAAGGCTAACAACTTACCTAATAAAATTTACGGCAAGCTTCTCGAACACTGATTGACTGACCATATTTATGAAGTATTCAAAGTTATTGATTTTGAAATCCAGATTTTCCATATTCAAGGGAGCTGGCCAAGTAGTCGGTTTTTCAACATTTGTTTTCGTTGGTGTCTTTTGAGGGGATGATGCATTTGTTTTCGTTGGTGTTCCTTTCTTTTGGGGGGATGTTACATTTGTATTTTCTGCCACTGCATCCGGATGAGAGATATCCGGACTTTCAATCTTGAAGGCAGTTTCTTTGATCCTTGCAGATAAATCGAGTGCACTGCCTTGATCGTCATCCATCGTTGTATGACACTTTTCAGTAAAAATGACAAATCGTTTTCTGTAATAATAATTCAAATTTTGTCTGTGTTCATGCCCAGAGTTCGATGATCGACAAACAAAGCCAGAAAGTGAACTAGTAAATAATACCGACTATACATTTCGTAGTTAAACACGTAAACAAAGTTCAAATTAAGTTAAACTCAGAAAACAAATTTCCCGATTTATTGACACTAAATCTGTTCACGTTTATCAAATAATAATCGACAGTACAGTAACAATAACAGCCAACTATTTAAATTTTATAACAAATAAATGTTTACTAAAGAATAAAACGAAATTCTTACGTACATTAAAATATAAAATACAGAATCGAGCTCCAGATGACTCCCCTATTCCGTCATTTTTTCGACATCCCCTTCAAAGACTCCATAGATAAACTGGAGCCCGAAGTCATCCTCCTCAAAGACGTCCTTCCTCGTTTCTCGTACCACCGACTTAGTGTTCAGTATCGCGACGACTCCGTCCAAAGCCTCGCGAACCTCCGGCGAATGATAGTAGATCAGATCGACCAGCAGGTCCCAGCCGTTGCGCAGTGCATTGGGACGTCTGTGCCTCCTGTGCTGATGCACCTTCATGAGCGCCCTCAGAAGCTCCTCGCACGTGTAGATCGCGTAATCGATTTTTCGAAGCTTCGGCGGCGTTGCCTGGTCATACCAGCCGCCGATGGCTTCTCCCCAATTCCGACGAGCTGGAGAACGATACATGTACATGTCATGAGTCGAAATGATCACGGTGCGACGAGTGTTTGTAGCTTTACTTTTGGTTACGGCGAGCGCGAGCTGTACGGACGTTGATGATGATTGTGTGTTGACGTCGTCTGTACGCGTCGGGCTAAAATCCGTTTTGCAATGATTTCTAAAAAATTGCCCATTTTGTTTTTTTAGTATCCTAAATGTTTCTGCATGCAAAAACGCAAAATCGAACTTAAGTTGGCTTAAAAATACTAAAAATATAAGATCAGTCAAATAAAAAAATTCAATATATATAATTTAATACAATATTTATTTTCGACAGCATCAAAGCAATTGGCAAAAGCATTTTTTAATTTAGTGTGACAAATATTCTTAACTGTCAAAAAAAAGTTTTACACTTATCATCTCTTTAGTTGATCGCCTTTACTCATTTCTTCAACAGCTAATACTAACCCTGTCCAGTGGGCGGGGACAATTTCACGTGCCTGTCCAATTAAAGGTATTCGTTGCTGGCTCTTCGTTTTAAATTATCTCTTTTATTTCGAAAGTTTCTAATTCTGGAAAAGATAATTCATTGAAATTTCCGATGCTCGGAAAAGAATGCGGGCAATGGAATATAAAGTTTTTGGATAAAGTATTATGCAGATGTAGTGTATTTTTGCAAAATTAATATATTTTCATCGCGAAGGTTTTACAATGCATCTTTATGACACTAAATGAAAAGTAAAATTTAAAAATTACAAAGTTGGAACTTTCATAATCAATTCAAACAACAGAAATAATATATAATAAGATTACACTGTAAGGACATATTTTGTTTATAAAAATGTACAGGAAATTACACATATTATCGAAGTCATAATAACTTTCAAGTATTTTCACGGAAGTCTCTTTATATGAAAATGGTAAGGTAATTGCCGTTTTTCCTGTTAAAGTTGTACCTGAAAATTTGTATAAATTTGCTCCATGACAGCTATCGAGTTTTGTTGTTCATATAGACACTCTGATAATTAACAAAATAAAATAATAAGCAGAGAATTTAATGCTTTGTCCATCATAAAATCAATTTTCCATAAACTGCGATAATTTTTTATTTAATTCTGAGAATGATTAAAGTTAGCAGTTCTTCATAAAGACGTTGATAATTACATAAATAAATTTACGTATTTAGTACTTGTTACTAAAAGTATAATCGAGTATTAAACAGAAGATTGGTATCAATCAAAAATATTGATAATAATTAATATGTACAATATACTTCGCTTCCGCAAGAGGAATTATGATTTGTGTAATCTAATTCTAAAAATTGTTTTATACATTTGATATTCATCTAAAATATTCATTGTGTAAAAAGGTTTTTCAAATATATTTGAACGTCGGTAATTAAAAAAATATCAAAGATTCTTCGTGTTCTGAAAGTATATACAACTTGACTTAAAAAATTTAATGCTAATTATCTTTTTCTATTTTCACCATGGATAACCGCGTCGTTGTTCTTTCTCATCTTTTTTTTCTTTTTAAAAAAAACTCCTCATTTTAAACGAGACCGCAGAATTTTTTCCTCTTCAATCCATGCTCATTGAGATTGTGTTCGTCCAAGTCTCGTTTTTTATAGAAAATCTGATCGCACACCTCACACCTAATCTCTTTATCGTGCACTTCGCGAACGTGTTTTCTGAAATTCTTCTCGAGGGCGAAAGATAAAGGACACTTGTCGCAATGAAATGATTTCAACACTCCGTGAACGTTACGGCGATGTGCTCTCATATAGTTTCTATAGAGCGTATTACGGCATATATCGCAGACTACGTATGTCTCTCCAGGCGGAGTTTTAGGTATAGATTCACCCTCGCGTCTGAAAATAATATTTTTTTTTTAATGAAAACATATTTACGAGTAGTAAAATTGACTAAACTGATTACAAAATGTATAATATTATTTTTACTCACGCTGGTGGTTCGACACCTTCGTCACTGCTGACGGTGTGATAAGTGGAATCGGTGTCACTTAACAGAAGAGAGAATAACGTGTTATATTATTCTTAGTTTTATCTATTCTTTCGCTGTAAAACACATGCAAACCTTATTAAAACTTACGTTGTCAAACAATGGTCACTGGGGTATCCGATGTCGTTCTGGGTTTCAGAAGAACCACTCGAGCGAGTCATTTCATCCTGGTTTGCAGTACTCGGGCCAGCGATTTCCTCTTGGTGCGGATTTTTAGTAGAAGTACTCGAAGTGCTCGGATGAAAAGTGTCTTGCCGACATGCTGCAGAAGTACTTGGGCCGGGCATCTCTTCCTGCCATGCAGTTGAAGTACTTGGGCCAGGAATTCCTTCTTGCCACGCAGCAGAAGTACTTGGGCCAGGAATTCCTTCCTGCCATGCAGCAGAAGTACTTGGGCCAGGAATTCCTTCCTGCCATGCAGCAGATGTACTTGGTCCAGGAATTGCATCCTGGAATGCTGGAGAAGGAATCTTTTCCTGCCTTGCAGTAGAAGTACTTGCTGCGGAAGTACTTGGACCAGGAATTTCATCCTGCTTGGTTACGGTGGATGTACTTGGTTGAGCGATTTTGCCCTGTCTCACAGTCGAAGTACTCGGGCAAGCGATTACATCCGATTTCGCAGCAGAAATACCTGGACGAACGATGTCTTGCTTCTTCGCTGTAGAAACGCCTGGCCGTGGATCAGCCTTTTTTTTCTTGCTTTTACGGAAGTGGCTGCGGGGCGCACCTTGAGTTATGTTTGGTATGTATTTCTTTCTATCCCTTTCCATTGTCGAAATAAACGGTCGATCGATTGAAACGAATTTAACTTGATTTTGTCGTGCCTAGAGTTTGTTGGAAGCTTAAGAGCTACTGGCAGGCAAGGCTGCGAACGTCGCCTTTCTTGTTATTGATAAACAGAGGGTTTGAATGTGCCAACGATTATTCATAAAGAGACATTCAAAAAGTATAGTGTAAATACTTAATTTTTTCGAAAATAAAAAGTAACGTAATAAGGGATAATAAAACGTATTGTTTAATTTAATTTTCAAAATTAATTGCTTATTTTTATTGAGTTTATATTCTTGAATCTTAACAAGATAAACGATGATTAATAAGAACATTATATGTTATGGTATTTACCCTATTTAATTAAACATTTTCTAAATGAACTAATTTTTAAAGGACTGATAATTAGAGAAAATAATTTAGCGGGAAAAAATAATGAACTGAAATCTTGTTAATCTTGAATTTTTATAATTAAACATTTTCTCACTTTCAAATAAGTCTTCAATTTGAAATAGTGAGAAGTGTAAACAATTGTTTGGAGTTAATGAAAATTATTACCGTTCGAATTTTAAAATTGTACTCGATATTTATTTCAACTTAAAAACTTAAAATAATGTTAAATTCAACATTTGATTGTATATGTATTAAAATCATATTCGCTTAAATACATTTCGAACTCTCATAAAATACCTTGCGCCTTTCTCTCCATTTGATAAGCTACTTGCAACGTATTTTTCAAAGTCGGTTTAGGTAAACACACCTTTTGTCGCTTCGTTCGTTGTTATTATTATTGTGATAGTAATACTTTAAGGAAACACAAATTAATTGAATTATGTATTAAAATGCAGAAAATCTACAGTAAAAAAATTAGTGGAAGCTTTTTTAAGAGTCCAGCTATCTCATAAAGTTATGTAAAGATGCGTAGAAACAAACATGATCGTCAATACAAATCATACCGACAATGGGGGGACTATCATTATTTCACA
Organism: Ormyrus labotus; assembly: GCA_035582975.1. Classification (NCBI taxonomy): domain Eukaryota; kingdom Metazoa; phylum Arthropoda; class Insecta; order Hymenoptera; family Ormyridae; genus Ormyrus; species Ormyrus labotus. The sequence continues at coordinate 8,783,881 of JAWWEO010000021.1, forward strand.
TAGCTTATGTGAGTGATGAACCCGAATCGTAAAAGGATTCTTGGGACAGAGATTCGATATTAATATCAATCAACGATTATATTATGCAACCGAAAATGGTAGATTTATATTAGAGCTTCATTTTGCAATTAAAAATAAATACGATAAAATTGTTAAAATATTATTAAAATCCGGTGCTGCCATATTGTAAATGTATCATGAACACAATTAAAATGTAGACGTAATCAAATTATGCTTAGGGCTATGCAAATACTATCTTTTACGCCACAGGAGTAAATAGAAATTCTGTCAAAGTTCCTTCCAGTACAAAAACGTTGCATAATTTATTGTTACTGTTAGTTTTCCATAAAACAAATATTACATATCTTATACATCACACAATAAGGTACATGAAAAAAACGTCATTAAAATTAAAACCGATTTTTCGTCGAACCATTCGCATATTCTATCAATAAAATTTATATAATATTGTCCGCGTACATTAATAAAATGAACAATTCCCACGTAAATTAAAAGCCCCCTAGATTAAAATTACTCAAACAGTCGCAAAAATCATAGAATAAAAAAATCCTAAAATCTGTCGGAATCAGTGTCGCTTCGTCTTGGCGAATCCAGGTCCTGGACAGGCGAAGGTCCATCGTCGATGTTCGGTCTCGAGCGAGGCCCCCGGTCGCTCAGGTAGCGACGGTACATCGGGTCTTTGTGCGTCAGAGGCTTGTAGCGGAAGAAGCTCTTCTTGAACATCGACATCGTCGGTCGCAGGTCGCGGATCGGCGGATCCTCCGCGAAGTACCTGTATCTCAAGGCCGACATCGCGTTGTACCGCCAGACGGGGTTCAGGATCAGCAGCTTGTCGACCAGTTTGCATGCGGATTTGTCCGGGAACAGGGTGTAAAGTGTCTTCCGGAGCTGTGGGTATAGTTTTGTTGCGTTAATTCATTTTTTTATTTCAATCTCATATGTGGAACTCTTTTTTTGCTGTATAAATTTTACTTGAATTCTTTTATGAAAACTCTTTTACAAACGCATTTGAATTAAAAAAGCAACTTACGACCCGATAATATCCTTGAACGAGATTAAATTTTCTATTCTTATTCAGCCAAGCCATTTCCGGCCAAACCCTAAACGTAATGGATCCGCAGAGCTTCGATATCAACCGAAGCTGTTCCTCCTCGCAGTCGCCCTGGAAAAGCACTCTCCTGCAAAATACAAAGTATATACACGTCACACCTTAAACAATGAAGCGAAATTAATTTATATTTATACGCACCTCGTAAGTATTTCGGCGATAACGCAGCCGGCGCTCCACATGTCGACGGACGCGTCGTAGTCAGTCTTACCCAAAAGGAGCTCCGGCGGCCTGTACCACAGGGAGACGACCGTCAACGAGCAGGACGTCATCCCTTCGTCGTAGCACGCGGCCAGGCCGAAGTCGGCGATTTTTAAAACGCCCTCGTGAGTCACCAGGATGTTGGAGGGCTTTATGTCTCTGTGCAGATACTGAAAGAAGCAGCGTCCTCGCGAAAGTGAGTTGGATGGTTCTTTTGGTCGTGAGAATTAGTAAATAGCGGGGCTTATTGACAACGTTGTAGATTTAAGCGATTTAACAAATCGTCTTTTTTGGTAAGTGTATAAAAAAACGGATGCTAATTAAGACGTATTGCCTAGGCTTCTTTTTAAGAGAATATATGTAAAAATAAAAATTTATTACGTTTCGAGCGTGAATGTAGTTTAAGCCGGTGAGCAATTGCTGGATGAGATTTTTCATTTCCCCCGGACTGAAATTGACAGCTGGACTTGCCAAAAGACCGAACAGGTCGTGCTTGCAAAATTCGAACACCAGCCGACCCACCAATTTGTCGCTGTCGCCCAGTGATTCTTCGAATGCGAAATCAATGATAAGTCCTCCAGTCGTTCTGCTTAATAAAAGGTTTTTGACTTACCGTCGTTCACCAACCAAATGTCTATCAGCTTGACGATATTTTCCTGCTGCAAGTTTTGCAAGACGCTCAATTCGCGATTGACCAATTCTGGATTCTGTAAGATGCAAAATCGTCTTGGAAGAAGTTACTTAAATAATTAGAGGTTTCGAAATGAAAATTTACCATCATTGCTGCTTCGTGATTCAAAAATTTGATCGCCACATTTATGTTATCTTGAAATTTGTCTCTGGCTTTGAATACATCTCTAAAATATGAAGTTTTCCATAAAAATTGAAATTACAATAGAAAAAAAGTGAAATTTAAGTCTTTTAGATAACTTGCCCGAAAGTGCCCTGACCGATTTTTTCTAATATTTTATATCTTCTTATATCGTAGCTTATAGTGGGCATAAAAGGTCCTCCCAGGACCGCCGATACGTCTGATTCATTCATTTTTTAATTCGAATAATTGTGGCGATTATTTACGCGCGTTTTTTTACACTGAAAAAAATGAGCGCGCTCGAAAGAAGTTTGCAGGAATAATCGCGAATTGCGACTAAATTTAGAAGGGGGGCTTGAATTATTTTGAAAAGCTGATAAATAAAAGTATTGTTGTGTTTATGAATAGATAGATGAGAACGCAGAATTCAAGAATGACAGATTTACACATAAATACATACACGGATAACAGAAATTTTCTATTCTGTAAATTTTTTATTAGAAATTTAAAAGTTTTTCTGTGTATTTTTCAATTCTTTTATTTTTAAAAAAACTACGTCTTTTATACTTTTCCATTGTTTTGCAATGATGGTAATTGTTTTTTAAAAAAATATTTACTGACGCAACATCGAAATAGTTGTTTGAATAAAAGACGATAAACTTTTCTTTAGATTTTTATTTACAATATTATTTAATTAACGTAATTTAATCAAAACGCTCAAGATTCGTAATTACCAATACATCGAAATTCTGTTTATCAACTATATACCACCGAAATAATCAAAACAGCCTTACTTGTCAGTTGCTCCGATCGCCTCACTTGCTGACTTCCAGCAGAATTATAATATTTAAATTATTGATTTCACGTCAGTTCTAAAACATTTCGTCCAATGGATCTCTCAATCTCAAATGATCTCGATTTTTATACTGGGATAAGTGCTTGCATGACCGATTTTAATCAGCCTCGATACGAAATGGATTCGCCTAGATTTTTGTAAGTGCTACATTGACTTTGTAACTTTATTCGTTAACGCAGAATTTGAACTGTTATTTTTCATTTCAAGAAGTCCATATACGGGTCCATATGCGAGTCCATATAGGGGACTGGCTCTTCAACACTATGAAATGCAATCAATCTTTGAGAAAGTCCAACCGCTGGTTCCATTGTAAGTAGATTTTGTACACGTAATTTTACAAGTCTAAAAACAATTTTTTAATTATATAATATTCTTTATTATGTAAAAAAAAAGGGACTTGAGCATAACGAAGCTAGCAAAGGACGAAGATGATTCAATCGCTGACCAGTTAGTAATTTGTTTGTTATTTAATAATATTTTTTTTAACTCCACACAACTAAAACTTAATTGAACCATTTTCAGAGAAAATGTAAATCCATTAGAAATTAAAACTCGTAAGCAAGCAGATGGAAACAATTCAATTACAAGCGGGAAACTCATCTGCGACATTTGCAACAAAGAGTACCAATCCAAAAAGAATTTAAAACGCCACAAAGTCAAGGTGCACGAGGATACTCCTTACAAGTGCAATTTCTGCGACAAAAGCTTCTCGAAGCTGCAGCTCATGCGGAAGCACAAACTGATCGAACATCCGAACGAGACCTTCCAGTGCGACGTCTGCCAGAAAAACTTCGCCGTGAAGCAGCACTTGAAAAGTCACCAGATTACAGCCCACTCTGAGAGCTGGCAGTTCGGGTGCAAAACTTGCGGTAAGAGCTTTAAGACACCGTGGAACTTGCAGAGGCACGAGCTGCTGCACAAAGAAAACAAAAGCTGGAATTGCGAGGTTTGCGGGAAGGATTTAAAGGACAACGGAAAGGGGAAGCTCGTCTGCGAAGTTTGCGCTGGATCTGAAAATCAGACGGTAGAGTCCACATTGGAAAACCCCACTACGCAGGAAGTCAGGACTGATGAATCTGAAAATCACACGGTAGAGTCCACATTGGAAAATCCCAATTCGCAGGAAGTCAGGACTGATGAATTAGCATAAGAGATTTACAGCAGAAACTAGTTGAAAAAAGCGTCTTGACGAAGCACAAGCTTTCCGTACATTTAGAATATTAGAAAGGGAATGCTAAATCTCCTGGTCAGAAGTTGGAGATGTTACCTACGGAATCAAAGGATGATATTCGATTCGATTTCTGGAATAGAGAATCTTTAAACTGCAAGTTAGGCGAATGTAAAACAATTGAAAAATTTTAAAATTATTGTGCGTTAGAAAGTTTATTTATTTATTTATTTGATGACGATTTAATATTGATTAATAAATAAATTTATGTTTTAGTACCTAACAAAATTAAAACAGCGTTTTTATAATATTTACTTTATCATATAATATAATTATTTAAAAAACAAAAAAAAACATTTATAATTTTAAATTTAAAAATGATAATTTTAATATGGCATGTTGCGATATCAATAGTCTTTTTACCATAATTAATAAGCAGTTCGAAATCCAATTTGTAAAGTGGTCAATTTCAAAACTGCTGCCGGTATTTGTACATGTAACATTAACTAAACAATAAATACGCTATATGTGGTATGATAAATAAAGGCAGTTCATGACTTTCAAATTTTTGTATACTTTAACGAATAACAATTTAATAAGATGCTTGTTTATAAATGATGTTAAACCAATTAAATAAAAATTTTGCATTTATTTCGTACGAACCAATTTATTATTTTTTAAATGTTTTATTATTAATATTAAACTTATAATATTTAGACTTATTAACGAAATATTAACGACATAAGTCAAGTATCGTTTGAAAACGGGAGTTTTGTAATTGTATATGTATTCAGTATTCAACAAAAATAATAAAGAGACAGAAAGAGGAAAACAAAATAGAAAATTGAAACGTTCAACATGTGTTCGCCAGTCGAAGGTAATGCAGTTTTCTCAGCTGGGAGGAAATTCCTCCATGGGGTAAGGCGCCTCCTCTCCAGTGTAGCGTCTAAAAATACCGTCTGCAATATAAGGCCTTAAAATAGAAAATCATAAACTCAGCCTTCGGAATTCTTCGATATAATTCAGCGTTTGCTAGCCGCTTAATCTTAAGAAACTCTCGAAACATATATCTTTTCAGTTACAATATTTATTTACACTATAAAGTATTTATTACACGCTGCTTAAAAATGACACCTTACATTAGAACGACAAAGAAACTTTGAATTATAGTAGAAAAATAATGAGTCTGTCTTAGCACATAAAGTTCGTTCTCGACCATCAGCTGATGATATCAATCCACGAGTCCGGCCGCGAGCTCGTTGGCCCTAAAAATCGTGTACTTCTTGATGACGTTCTCGAAGTCGCAGCCGTCCCAGTCGACGTGGACGTTGTCGGCGTGCCTCTTCAAGCTGGCCTTCGTGCTGAAGTCCCCGCCGCAGATGTCGCAGTGAAAGTCTCGCCTGCCCTGGTGGACGATGCTCTTGTGCTGGCGTAGGTAGTTCCTGCTGCTGAAGAGCCGGTCGCACTCCTGGCACTCGAATTCCCGACTGTTCTGGTGCATGCTGAGTACGTGATTCACGAGGTTCCCCTTGATGACGAACGGCTTGTCGCAGAGCTCGCAGACGAACTTGCGGCCCTCGTGCACGATTCGCCGGTGGGCCCTGTAGTTGCTCCGGTTCGCGAACGTCTGACCGCAGAGCTCGCAGATCTCCTGAATGTTCTTTGACGCCTTGCCAGGCATCCTCGGCTGTCACTCCTGCAATTTTCGTTTATTTTGTTGATATTTTTAGAGTGGGTGGCGCGCCGGGTTTCGGTTTGTTTGCGGAATGGAAGGTGAACGTTTTGCGGCTGATGGGTGTTTGGAAAATTTATGAAGGGTACAAGTTTCTAACTCGACGAGTTCGAAAATTAAAAGTGCTCGTTTGCTTCGTCGACAATTGTATGATTGAAACGGTAAAAGATTATTTAATAAATAAAAGACCTCTACGAAGGAGCGCACTTTTATGCTATTATAAAGAAATTCGCAAAAGAAAAAACACACTTTGGTTTATTCGAAAATAAATTTGAACGTCGAGACTTTCCATCACGAGTTCTACTGTCAAACTGAAACACGTGGGAAACCCCTGTTAAGTTTTTGGTGACCGAATCCCCCTCCGGTTTCAAAGTACGCACACATGTTTTACATCCCATACTTTCGTTCTTTCTAAAAACAGGCTGCTTGTACAAGTACAGTTATTGAAATAGACTTGCTTCAACTAATAAAAATCTTTCATGTTTTATTTTGCTGAAATCAGTTGTAAGAATACCAATAATGATTACGTATTTAATCAAATAAATAAATGGCTCTACTGACACAGCATCAAACTCGATTAGTTATTTGAAATTGTTTTAATTACGCTTTACGAAAATTTTATGAAAATTTGATCTCAATATAAATTTATTATTTAATTCATTAATTTTTTAAAGATTTTTATAATTATAATACGTACCCAGACTTGATTGATATAACAAACACTGGAGAAAATATTTAAAATCAGTTTTGATCAATTCGTTAAATACTTAATTCCAAATTTAAATAAAAAAAAACGGCACCTTATAATCAATTAAATTCTATCACACATTTTTTGTTTGCAACTTCGAATGTGCGTTTCGAAATGATTTCAGAAAGCTTCGTAGAAGAGTCAAGTGAACGTTTGGTAGATCTAAAAATAAAGGATAAAAATAAAAAGATGAAAGCATTGGTTTTTACAGAAAGTTAAATCGTCTGTTTTTAATTTATATTGCTTTAAACAATAAAAACTATAAATAATAAAACAAATACTTGCAATAAATTTATGATGAGGTTATACTCCTCAGCTTCTGTAGATTTATGTTTTTGTCTAACCGTCCGTAATACCTAATGGATTCTATATATAAAATGCCCTTACTTTTCCCGTAACCACTTACCGGATTCTTCTTCATTGATTACATTTAAAAAACCTTTAAAAACTTGCTTTATTTAAGCGATAAAACAAAAGTTAACAAACAGCAAATATTAGTAGGTTTTAGAAATTAATCTAATATACTTAGGGAAGAGAACTTTTTTTCATATTACAAAATGTTCACATTATAGAGGTTTTTAATAAAGAAAATCACTTTATTATTCCACAGAATAAAGTTTATTGTAACCCTGTGTCATGTTATAACAAAACATTAATGTATTGTGCATTTAGCTTGTGCCCAAGAGCTTAAATATTTTTCCATCCAGCTAATTTTAACGTTCTCTCAGAAATTTTTAAATTCCTCGTACAGAAAGAACTTATGTTTGGAATTCGATCAATTCGCAAATGTTATCGCACTGTACTGTATTGATGACAAATTTCGCTTCACAGTAATAGCTTATAATTACTATGAATTATATTACGCACAATTATTTTATCGTACTTCTACTTTTTGGATAGACGATTAGGTGTTCGCCGAGTTTTATGCAACGAAGCCGTGTTTTTAATAAACAGTGTAAATGCACTCTCAACTTCAACAAGAAGTTAATTATTATATAATTTAATTATATCGAACTTAATCTACAAAAAACTACAGAATGGAATTACAATTCAGAACGCCTAATTAAATACTTAAAACCGGAGTTCAAAATTCACGTTAAATACTACAGACTCAGTGACTGTACAAGAGGTTTTTATAAAAAATAAATTATACTCTAATGCAAATAGATGAATCCGAACTATGCTTAGTTCTATAAAGAACGTCAAAGGTAAATGCATTCCACCTTAAGAAACAGATTAATATTACATTGCTATTTGCGATAGAGATATAAAAGTAGAATTCGTATTGCGAGATTCATAGCTCTCTGTCTAACGTACATACAATTTTTCTTATCTAACATAGCATTCACCTAACTACTTGCACCACAAGCTTTCAAGCACACCTGGCAGTATGCGGTAAAAAAACATCTTTCCAGCATGATGGTTAAATTTTTTTCAATATCACTTAAAGAAAATTATAAAATATTTTCCTAATTAACAATACATAAGTAGTTCAAATTGATCTTTTTGGATATCATTAAATACAAGTATCTTTCAAATAATGTTATTGAACAAATTTAAAAATTAGTATTACTGCCTTGTTATTTTAAATTAAGAAGCAAAGCACTTATTTTATAAAAGTATATTCCAAACATTGTATACTTCTGTAGTACAATAGAGAAGAGAGAGTTGTATATATGAAATTATATACTATAATAGCCAAAATTCAATATTTTTGTTAACAAGTTTTGTTTTTTTAAAGTTCTTTGAACATAAAAACACTTGTTAAAAATTAATTAAAATCAGTCATTATTTTACTCATAAACAAAATATCTAAACAGATCTTTGGCATATGTAAATGACTTTATCAGATTAAGTTCATGTTACAATAAAAACTAAATGTCATGTATACTTTTACGAATACTAAGTAAAAAATGAAACATTTGCTTGATAACTCGCACATACTTTCACGTGTATAAAATTTTAACAACTTTTAAATTTTTCATAGCTTAGTTTCTCAGTGAACCTGTCGAAGTTCCAACAAATTCATTACTTCTTAGTCTTTGGATTAGTTGACTGGAAAACACTGGATGCTGACATTAAATTTTCTATATATTGACCTAAAACTTGATTTTCACTCTTTAATTTCAAGTTTTCTTCTTTTACACCATCTACTCTCTGGGACAAATCTATAACCAAAAATTTGTTAATTCAAATCCATTGAATAATTGTGAATAATGAATGAAATATTTTAAGTGAAAAATGTACCATCTAGAGTATTTTGAAGCTCTAAAACTTGTGCTATTAATCTTGCTTTCTCTTGCTGCTCATCAGGACTAATATCTGGATCCAAACCTAGAAGACATCCTAATAGAACAACAAACCAATGAACAAAGTTATATTTGAAGAGGAGCTATCCATTGTCATTTATGATGTGCGAATGACAGCATGTGGTTGCTGATGATGCCAGTGACTTTCAATGGAATACACACGCAGACAAAATTTCAAATTTTAATGAAACAGAAGTACAAAAAGCAATCAATCACAGTTCACTTTGTCAAATATAGTAAAAGAGCCCTATGATTGATAAATTTTAAGTACCTCCACGTTCAGCAATAGCAAATGAATACTGAAATGCTAGTATAATGACAAGGTTGAGAACAGCTTCTCGCAAATGAGTTTTGATCATGACAACTTACTGTTAGGACTGCAGCTCCCATTAGTGAAACTGGACAGTAGTGAGTCCATACTCTGACCATGGTTCAAAGCATCTGAAGCCCTGGAGTTATTCTCTGTGTTATTCTCCTCCTCTGGAATAATCACTAAAAAGCATACAAAGCCCATCATTAGCCTTTTAAATCAGGTCAATCAATGTCTCCACAAGCAGAGCAATGACTCACCTTGCGGGTCATCGTCAGCGAGGGGTATGCTGTTGATGTCATCCTGGAGCTTGGCGCTAGCCATCGTCGACGTTGTCGTCATGTCCTTCGCGCACTTTTATCGATTGCGGTCTTTTTTCACGAGCTCTGCTCTCCTTTTCCTGCTGTCCTCGAGTCGATATTCCTCGAGCCAAACTGCAATGCCAATAATGCGTCAGTGCAACGTCCCTGCTGCCTTTTTATCCTTGTCGTCAACGGGGTGGCAGTCCACTTCTTTCTCCAAGTACCTATTTACGGTCTCATCATTTGTTTATCCAATCTGAATCCAGACCGCACCAGCACCAGTGGTGGGTAAACGGCACGAGGAAGGAATTTTCGACGTGACACGTGTCAAAAATGTCATTTATGTAGAATATGTA
>JAWWEO010000021.1:8793902-8881577 GCA_035582975.1 Ormyrus labotus
CTACAAGAAAAGGCCACATATTCAATAAAAATTGTTTGTCTCTCATGAATACTATAAAGCTGCACCACCTTCTTAATCCTCTAGCCTACAAATACATATTTCTTTTATTTAAAATTAGACATTTTCATAATACAAATATGGAAAACATTTCATACTTGTGCATCTTTTAGAGAAAAAGTATAACTTAAAACATGACCTCTTGATTCATCACCAAAATAGCAGACTCCTTCCTTTCCAGAATGTACTTCACAGCTTAAACTCCTAAGAAAGTTATATTTTACTAATAATGTTAATACAATAATAATTATATATACACATATATAAAAGAACTTTGTCAATTTACCTTACGCAAGCATGTTTAAGGAGAGCTCCAATATCCTGCATCAGAGATTGTTGAGACGAAAGGAAAGAGATGCGTGAATCATGTTCATTGCTCAAATATTTGAGATTACCGAGACTACGGCAGCCCTCACAATGTTGCAGTTCAGATGAATACTCCTGTGCTTGTTTGAAGATTTCCTTAGGCCCATAGAACTTAAGTTTTTCTGTATTCTGGCCATCAAAGCTCCTATAAGTTTGAGTAGTAAATATCACCTTAGGACCATGCATCTCACAGAAGGAACACAAAGCAATACAAGCATTCATGGCTCAGCAAGCCCTGGATGTGCCTTTAAAACTACTTGATCTTCTTAGTCCCTGGCAATGAGATCCAAGAATTTACGACGTTTTTTCGGTCCCCTTAACATTACCTGCAATAAAGACAAAACAATGAATAAGATTTTGTGTGCGGTCTTCTTGCTATTCTTAAAACGTAGCTAAAGCTTGTAAAAAAGATTGGTCATTTAAATTAGAAAGTTATACAAATGGATGATAAGCTAAAAAGTCACTATTTTAGAAAAAAATTTATTAAAAATAACATAACCTCGGGAAAAGGGGTAATAAAACCAGTCGGACCTAAGGAACGATCGAATTTAACTTGCGAAAATAGATAGAAAACATGCCTACAGTTCTGCCGCTAATCTGAACTCTTGTAAATTATTTTTTCGTGTTTATTTGCTCAGTTTCACGTGACAAGACGAAAATAAGAAACGATAACACGGCACATGACATTACGCGGAAAAATCAATTACTGCATTACCGATTGTACAAAAAGCTTTTTCGTAAAATTTTGAATTTTAAATTTTTTTTTTCTATTCCTTTATTTCTAAAGTATGTGATTTAGTATTTTTTTTATTTTTAAAATATTTGTATTTTAATCTTTACGATTAATTTATGTTCAATGCACGAATAATTCGTCAGTTGAATGTTGATTAAAATCACATTATTGTTTAATTATTTAATATTGCACAAATCTTATTTAAAATTGAATTTAAAAATCAAAATAAAATTCTCTAAATAAAAAACCAAAACTTGTATGATAATCATCAGAAGAATTACAAGTGAAGGGTATTATTTGCACGATGTACTATGTACATTGTATTGTATTGTATATACAACACATACATAAACGTTTATTGTACTCGTATTTTAAAAAATTTGTAATAAACGATCTTATAAATACTTGAATTTAGAAGTTCAAAATTTTTTAAAAACTTTGATCTTATATTGACTTAAATTCTTGTTCAAATTTAACTAATTATTGCAATCTAATTTATAAAAAGCATGCAGGCAACTTTAACTATTATTTTTATATTAATTCCTTGTTTCAAAATGTGGTCCCTTTTTTTTAATATATCATTTTAAAATATTTTTACGAAAATTTTTTTTTTGTTATTGCACTAAAATTAATTATTAACAATAAATCACATATTAGAACGAAGGGTCGGCTACTCAAACACTGACGTAATCTACTCAATTTTGGACAATTAATGTTATTATTTTACAATTCTATTCTAAAATTACATAGACTAGTAATTTCGCATATAAAATCGTAGCACATAGTAAATTAAGAAAGAAATATATGATAATTTTTATAATTTTATTCGTTAATCATTGTAACATTTAATTAATTGTATTACTTTCTTTATTTGAAGGCGTAAGATCGAGCTTTTGCGGTTTTCATCCCTTCTAGTTATTTTTGAGAGTTTTAACTAATAAATCTGTCTAAAATTAAAACCAAAATATTTTCTTCATCTGATTTCCATCATTGAATAATCCGACACTATTAGCAATTTCAGTGTTTTGAAGTTTTCGATGTAGCTTTTAATATTGATCAGGTAACGAAACAAATGCGTAACAAGCAAAAATCCTATTTTCGATCGCAAAAAGTCAATCGAAGTTCCTCATCACAAATACTTTCAAAATCCTACCCTTCGTCGTATTGCTCCCTTAGAGCCTCCTGAAGATTGCAAAAAAGACAATTGATGGTTCTGACAATTCAAAAGCTTGAACTCTCATTTCATTAAACAGCAAATTCGAATGCAATATTGCAACGTTGCAGCGCTTCGTATATACCTTTCAGTAGGGCTCGAACTAAGTAAGCAAGCAAGTAAGTAAAGTAGTCTGCCTTGTTGCCACAGCCAGGTGTACGTGATTTGTGCGATCACACGCAGAGCGCATAGCAGCGCTGCAGAGAGGGAAAGAGCTGTACGTCCGAAGGCCCTACTATACGTGTACGACCGGTAAAGACAAGGACATCAGCACTCGCAATTTGAAGAGGGAGGGAAGTATAGCGAACGCTGGCACTTCCGAGAGTGCATTTTGGGCATGAGAAATAGCAGCTGATGTTCAAAGATGGCCGGTCAGCGTTAGCCAAGAGCTACTATTACTCATCTTACACGGGCAAACAAATAAGAGTTTTCATCGCGAAAAGGGGTGCACGGGAAGAGCTAAGTGGAGGATGTGATTGGAAGAAAGAAGAAGCAGCGTACAGGGCATAGATGAGCCAGGGTCTTCTTTCTCGCTCGTTGCTGTAATTAACACCTGTCCGCTACGGAAAATTGGCGAGACGCAGTTTTTCTCGAAGGGAGAGGGGATTACGACAAAGGGACGAACAAGAAGATTTGCGTTTGGCCTTCGAATGAAAACGACGCTGCGGATATAAAGTAATTGTGACTTTTAAAAGAGAGGAGAAAAGAGCTCTAAAGCAGTTGACTGGACTTTTTCGCCGGATGATGGAAGATTTTGATACGGTGAGCGATTGAGCAAGCAAAAGGTGTGAATGAATTGAGAGTGAATGAATTTTTATTAAAGAAATTGAAAATGGACATTACGATTGGATAAGGAATTGATTTTAATGAGAAGTCTTTAAATTGCTTTGGTTATGGTGTTCTGACAGATACTTTAGTTTGAGTCATAATCTAAACATTTTATCTACTACAAAAGATTTAAAATTTTGATAAGCTATAGTTGAGGATTCTAAATATATTTCTATACTCCCATTGTAAAATAATATTTTTTTAATTTGAAAAAAAAAAAAAAAAAAAAAGTATTAAAATAAGTTTTTCTGTGATTTATTCTGTAAGAAATTTATTCTATAAGAAATTAATGGTAAAATTAAATTATTTCCTTTATAATTAAATGTTAATAAAAATTATTGACTGATTTTCAAACTTTTATCATTAAAGTTTAATAATCATTTTTGTCATTAATAGAATTAATATAAAATAATGTTAAAGTAAAAATGTTATTTCTCTGAATTTGATAATTAAAATTGTATAGTATTGACAGTGACTTATGACTAACTCATAATTATAATTAAATAGTATAGTATACAGCTGTCTACATAATGAACATTTACAGATGTTTAAAGCATTTTTATCAATTGCAAAAATTCTAATAATTGTTATAGTAGACAGCTACAGAAGAGATTCTAATCAATAGATAAGTCTACTCTGATACTACATAGATACTATTTCTTTTATTAAGAATTGACTTTTTTTTTCTCTTACAAATGTAGTTACTTTTTTAGAAAATTTTGCAGTTTTTTTTTTAATTTCTTTTTATTTGCTTTTAATTTATTTTATTACTTTAAATTTATAACTTAGTTTAATATTCTTTACAATTTTGTAAAAATTATGAAAGAATATGAGAATTCAAAACAGTATATCAATATCTGGTATCATAAAGTACTTAAATTGATAGATATCATTGATATTTCAGATGCTGAAATTTAGATTCAAATAAAACCAAGGAGGTGTGCAGTAATCAAGATGGCTTTTGATCCCAGAAATGTAAAATATCCTCCAGATCTGCATCACACACAAAATATGGCACCTTATCCATATCCTAACCATCATGTCATCCAAACAATGCACCGTACAGATGAGAACAGAAATGAAAATCACTGTGGCAATAAAGATATGTGTCCACCTTTATCTCAACAGTCATCTGGAACACAAACAGTCCAGAAAGTTGATGCAGCGACTATGACGGATCCACTTCAAATAGATTTCAGACTGACTTCAGAATACTTGGCTCGTTGCTCCAATAGCCTGGGACTACCATATGTTTCCAAATATGGCGAAGATAATAGCAATAATTCATCGATTCATAATTGCCAAGAAATTCGACCAAAAGTTGAATATGATTTAGAGCCACAACGTATCAATGGTATATGATTGATTTAATTTCTAAAATATATTACTAAAAAAATATTTTATGTTTGCATTAGATTATTTGTGTTAAAACTTACTGCATTTTATATGTAAAAGATGATTCTTGAAAAATAATCCAAAATATTTTCATTTACGTTTTTTGAAGATGTAACTTTTTAAGAATACGAATTCGGCTTTTAAAAACAATAATTTTAAAGCTAATTTAATTCTAATTTTTAGGTATGCTAATCTATCACTGTCCAGAGTGCGCCTATCGTTTCGAGGACCGCGAGAGTCTTCAGGAGCACTTGGAGGATCACAAACAGCGACCTCACATTTGTGACATCTGCGGGGCAAGCCTAAAGCGCAAGGAACACCTAGATCGACACAAGCAAGGCCATAACAAGGATCGACCGTATCAGTGTAACACCTGCTGCAAGGCGTTCAAGCGTAATGAGCACCTTGCTAGACATATGGTAACCCACTCGGGTAGCAAGAATCAAATCTGCACGGAGTGCGGCAAAGCCTTCTACAGGAAGGACCACTTAAAGAAACACCTGCAGAGCCACGGCGGTGGTGGTACGAACAAGAGTAAAAGCCCCAGTAGTATGCAGAACGGCCAGATTACTGTCGGCCAGAACAATAACGAGGAGGGGCTGAGCACTTTTGCCATGATGATGAGGCAGGCTGGACCTCCTCCCTTTTCTATTTTGAGAACCTAAGTATTGGAAAAAAGTCGGATTGTTAAATTTGCGTTTTTGTTCACAGAGTCAAAATTTTGCGATGGCTTGCTTTTTGACATTTTGGTAGTGTAACGGATTTAAGTTGTCAACTTTTAATGGCTTGTTTCTTTCAAATATTGATATTTTCTTTTGATTTAAAAAAAAAAAAAGTTTTTTAAAATTTGTTGATGGGCATTAAAATTTTTAGATAATTTAAAATAAAAATACGTCCCAAAGTATCGAATGGCAATCACATCAACATGCAAAATAACTATTTAAAATTTTTTAATCTAAATAGTTATTATTTTAGGTTTAGTAATTCTTACTAATAATAAAAATATTAGTAAGAATGTTTGTTTTTTTATATCTTTTTATACGATAATTATTTTTAGCGATGAATTCGTGTTTGTATTTGATTTATTTATTATTTTAAGAAATTTCCTCATAGAAATAGATGCAGATTTGTTTTAATAAGAAATATTTAAAAACAATATCTCGCTAAAACGATCGTTGTATTTGGATGGATTCATCGTTAAACCTTCCTCGACATAAAATGTTTCCTAAGCTTGTGCAAATAAACTATCACGTACTAACATAAACACGATGAATTCATCCAGACCAACTAAAATACATAAATGCAGTCAGTACTTACTATGGTTACATGAGTGGAACACTTCGATTGTTATTTAGCTTATATGTAGGAATATAAGGAATCTTAAACGGGGTTAAAATGAAAATTTACTTGCGCATCCGTATTATTCCCATAATGAATTAGCAAACTTTTTCCATTGTAAATGAAGTAGTTTTACGAAGTTTCGCAAGAAACGGAAAATGCGAACAGTACACGGACTTTTGTTAAATATACGAATTACACGATTAAATGTTAAATAAAGTATGTACGGTAATTCGTACACAGAATAAGTGCTTTATTTATGTATGAATGAATTAATGATGATCGGTTGCAATCATTCGTATTGAACGATATGGTTATTGATAAAAATTGTTGAAGCGATTACATAAATCCTTTCATTATTATTAATCAATTTGTAAATTGATAAGGTTGCCTTGGTTATAATTAATAAGTTGTAAAAAGAGTGTTTCTAACACTTTATTAAACGATGTTTACGAATCAATTTTCTCCCAAGTCACCGAAAACTTGTGATTGCTCGGTTACTAATAAAATAATTATTATATGCAAACATTTTTTGATTTGAAAACTTTATAAAATTCTTCCTGTTTGTATTTTTGTAATTAATAATTTATAATATTTGCATTGATTTTTAATCAAAATAAAAGACTTCTTTAATATTAACAAAGAAAATTGTTGTTTTTTATCCCTCTATGAAGAAATTAGAAAAAAAAAATAGGAAAGTGATTATTAAATAAATGTAGGAGGGAATTGTTAATTTTGTCACGATTTTTATTTATATATATAGATATATATCATGTATAGGGTAATACATAAAGCAGTACTGGGGAAGTTGTCTTGAAAAAACGTTTACAAACTTAACGTCCATAGTCCTCGCAGCTCGAAAAATTCCTCACGCCTTAAATTTTTAATTTTACACAATTCTTTCGCAAGGCAATTAACTTGCTTCGTCTCTCGATACTCTCACGGCATACTATAAAAAAATAAAACACCCGAGAGCATCGTCTCCTTTCACCTCTCCCCCTTCGTTTTCTCTCTCTCTCTCTCTCTCTCTCTCTCTCTCATTTCTGCGGCGGCGAAACGATTCGGATGACGTATACACACTGCGGAAAAAACTTTTTGCCTATTCTAAACTCGCCAGCAAAGCTGCAACTTACATTTATGTCACAAATTCTTACATGTTTTCAATACTATATACTTCACATTCGAATGCAAGTAGACTGAGCAAGAAAATAAAGGGCTTATTTCGTATGTAAAAAATAGTATCACTAAAAGAAAATGTAACATTTTGTATCTAAAACTAAAATAAAATGTAATTTCTAGACTGGAACGTTAAATTTACATTTACTGGTATTGTACAGAAAAATGATTCTTTTCATCAATACGCTTCTATTTAAAGAATCCACGTTAAATATATTTTATTATTTACAAGTGTGACACTTTGCAAAAAATTGTTACTGATAAGTAATTATTTATTTATTTGAAAGGCATTTGCTTTAGAATATAAATATGAAAATACAATAAATTTTTCAATTCGTATTAATGAAAAGTCTGTTTTTTGTACAATTATACTTCGAACGCAAACTTATGCTGTGTCATATAACGGCAAGAAAATTATTTTCGACTTTGAAGGCATTTATGCACAAAAACTATTGCCGCACTATTGTTTGTCTTTCTTATTTTTTACGCCATTTACACGCTAATCTATTGAAAATGAATTAAATGCTTTGTACTATCTCGAGGAATTTGTATATCTCCGCGTTTTCCATCGTTATCCATCCCACTGCCTATTTTCATACTTTTATCTCGTACACACACATTTGAACTCGCAAACACACACATTTATTCTTATTGTTTTTTTAGACATTCTTAAAAATAACGTAAAATGTAGAACGCCATATTTTAAATGAAAAAAGTAATCGAATGTTATTGTCAATAATTTTAATCGTTTCATAAACTCAACTGCGAATGAATATAAAATTCTTGCAAAAGTAGTACAAATTTCTATAACTGAAATCAATGAAAAATTGCTCTGTTAAATTCTTTCACACGCATACTAATTCATACGATATTTTTCTTTTCTGGCCGTCCTCCACTTTTCAAGTTTTTTTTTATTATCCCTTAATTAAAGAGCATTGGACACTGCGTAGAAAAATATGCTTTTCGCCGTTCCCTTTTGTCATCTCTTTATTTTTCTCACATTTACTTTCCCTCACACAATTGCACGCATCAAACTTCACCATCGCCATGAAAACTCAAGTCACAAAAGCCTCGAATTTTGTCATGTTTTTCGTTTTTCTCGCGCATCTACAAAAGCGCATGCAGAGAAACATAATTCGCATCGAAAATTTCGCATTCTTTACGGAATAATTTTTTAGTAATAATTATGTATTGATTTTTCATTCAATTGACACTTAAATGCTTGACTTTAACTTTTAAATGTTAGCTTTACTAAGAGTTCAAGCCATAATGTACAGTAAATGAATGAATTGTGGCCTAAAAGTCAAGAAAAATTTTAAAAAGGTTTGATTTCGCGCCTTTCTCTTATTACAAAATGCAGACTTTTCGGTTTTATAAAATATAATTGTCTAAGAGAGTTTCGCTAAAACCACACAATTTCCTTTCGGAATTATGAAAATAGTTTTATCTACAAAATTAGATTTTGCTTTTTTGTTCTTAGCCTTGTTTAATAATGCATGACATAGTAGCTTGTGTGTTGAATAAACAAAAGTAACAAGCGGAAAGTAACATTTTAAAAGAGATCACTTAAAATTTAAATAACGTGTAAAAATAATTATAAATTAACTACAATAAAAAGGAAGAACAAATAGCAATCACATTTCGATTGTTGCTCGCAGTGCAAAGCAACGAATCTGCTTATTTCTTAAGGACTAAATCAAGTTCATTCTATACTTTTGAACTATGTCTCTGCCATCCTTTTTTCGGATTTTCATTTTTCCTTTACAAATCATAAAGCTATTCGTCACTGTTTCTGGATGAAGAAGGTACTAAAATTTGTATTCATGCATTTACGCTGAAATACAACATTTCAGCATCTTTTACTAAAATTTTTCATTTTCATCCTCAAAAGCCTTTTTTGTTTCTCTCTATTTTTGTTTGCTTATTTGAAATACACCTACAAACACTCACTCTCTCTTCCATGCAAGCTACAAATTTTTCATGTCTCTTCGCACGTTTACTATTCAACTTATTAAGTAACGTTTTAGTTAATTCTGCTTTTTCTTGTATACAAACTTACAAACTAAACGTATAATCTAAGACGTACTGTCTTTCTTTCTCTGATCTCGTTTATTTTTTTTCTCTTCTTTTCATTTGTCGATTACACGTGGCGGTGGAGTATTTCTTTTTCTTAGTACGGCCCATTTTTTTTATACCTTTATATATATTTATAATATAATATGCAGCTTTCAGTTATGTACTATATGTATAATTAGTATTTCTTAGCATACTCTTAACGTTGAGGTCTGACGAAACCTGAATTTCCTTCATTTTATTTATTAGTCTTGCACCGCGCCTTTAAGCTTTAGAAGAAAACATTATTTAAGATCTTTCAGAAGCCGTTTTTCTGGATCAAAGTGCGTAATCTCAATTATTGATACGACTAAAGCACTTGATTCATCTAGTCGTACGTTTTCTTCAATAAATGTGTTATAAAAATATGCAAGAATGGCATAAAGTTCTATACGAATAATTAAAAAATGTCAATTTTTTCGGTCATTCTGGGAAAATGATTGATATTTGAAATGAAATCGTTGCAAGCGATTGACTAGTGATTATTTTATCATTTACTTGTATGAGAATCAAGTTAGTTGCTTAAGGTTGGTTGCTTTATGCTGCCGACCGACTAGAATCAAACGGTACACAGTTTAATGACAATAGTTGAGTTAGTTATATAATAAAGGAGGTAATATCGGTAAGTAATGCCAGTATAAGCGGTAAAATAACGAAACTAAAAATTAAAGCAAACTCATGCAACGATTTCAAATTTTAAAAGCTTGTGCTCCTAGGCGCGGAAGCTATTACAATTATCTTCTATAAACAAAATGAAAGATATAAAAACGATTTATTTTAAAGAATTCGAAGTTTTTAATTAGTTTTTAATTAGTAATAAAAAAAAGTCCAAAACATAGAATTTCTAAAAATATAAAAAATTTTTAACCAATAAAAATTTTGAAAAACGTTTTTTTTTAAACAATAAATAATGTTTAATATATACTTAAATAGTAATAATCAACAGAGGCAATGACATGTGCATAAACGGCAAGATATTAATGGCATATTGTAAAATGGCACAGAGTACATTGTAGTATTAAAGTACTTCACAGATGAATCGTTATGAGCACAGTATTTTAAGTTAAAGCTACAAAATCAAGCTTTTACTGTGAAATCTTTTATACTGTTATGAAAATTCAAAGGAAGTACATCATTGGCTTACAAGTTGATCAAATGTAAATTTGAAAAATTTTTAATATTTAAAACCATAAACAATGTATAAAAATTTTGTTAAGCTGCCCTTTAAAGATAAATGTTATATAGTATAAAGTTTTGATTATATAGCTAGAATAGTTTTAAAAATCAGGACTTAAAACTTAAAAAACCTAAAACTTAAGGAACTTACTCAAATTATTCAGTGCTCAACGAAATTAAAGATCTGCGCAAAAATATATATAAAAAAACAATGTACAAAAAATAAACACAAAAATTTTCGAGATTCGCAACTCGTAAGATGAAGTAAAAAACCTTTTGTTATATGCTTCTAAACTATCGCAAAAAATGAACTTACGCACTAATGTGTTTACAATACCAATATTACGTATGATTAAAGGACGACTAAAATGCTATTTCTTCTTTCTTTATCTCAAAGCTCTAGCATAAAATATAAAATACTGTCATCAACCTCTTTCTTTGCATGTACATATATATAAAAAAATTGGATAATCATCGGCACAAACACATATACTTTGCTTCCGATCTTACGTAGAGTATTGCCACGATTTTCATTTTTCGCTATCTTATTTATAGTACTGTGCTAAGGCCTTGTTTGAGTACAAATTAAATGTGCTTCTATTCATGTCGTCTTTCTATTCCAGTTTAATGTATCAACATTCAAGGTGAACGTGTGCACCTTCATTGCAAAATGACGACTCAAGTTGTACTAAAGTATTTTAGTGTTATGCATTGCTGCAGTATTTATTATTTTGATCTCTGTTGTCAAAAATATCTAGTTTTTAAAGGGCCGAGCACATTTGTAAGAGATCCCTTGGTGAAAACTTATGATCTCTTAAAAAATAGCCTGCGTCGACTATTCTCATACAGCTTATCTTCAAAAATGTTTTCTGTCATTTACCAATGCATTTGAGATCAGAACGTAAGTGTAATCAACGATAAAATATGCATACGTTCGAAAAAAAATATAACTACAACTGTACTTTCGGTATAACAACCAAAAAATAATATAAAAAATAGAAAATGAAAAAACAAAGCGAAAAACGTTTAAAAATACGTCGCATAAACATCATCTACTTATTTTTTGTAATTCCTTATCTTGTACAAGGGAAATGTTCAAGTTTGCGTCGAGCTATCATAAAAATATTTTTTGTTCTTTTAGTTTTTTCTCTCTTTCGCAACACTTAGCGTGATTTTTTCACGTCAGGCTCCTAAATTATTTAAATCCCTAGAGAAAAATTTGGTATTCCTTGCACGTATATACTTCAGCAATGCAATACAATACACTTCTGATATCTATTTATTTAATTTTTTGTATTTCGCTTACTTCTATTCTACTTCATTTCATCAGCATAATTTCCTTGGAGGCTGCAACTTTATTTCATTTATTATTTTAAAGCTAAGTCAATGTCCAAACAAATCATAGAATGAGTAGATTACTTTCGTACTCCTTTGGTTTAAGGCATCAGATGTAATCAATTCTACTGCAGTGCCGTAGTGGAAAAATTTTTTATGCTCTTTTTTTCATGTGCACACAATTAGATATTGAAATACAATGGAAATAAAAAAAATTTCGTAAAATAAATTTTTCTACAATGGACACATTGCATCTTTGTTAATATAATTATAAATATATCTTAATTTGTTTAATTAAAGCTTTTAACAAAAATATTAAGTGATGTTTAGTAAACATTAAAAAAAAGTTGATCCACATGTTAATATCACATATCGTTTTCATTTTTCATTACGGTAGAAAAATATAAAGCTTAGCTTTACTAGTTTACTTAAATTTCTAAAAATATTTTTAATTGCCTAACAAATAAATTATAAAACAAAAAGTACAAATGTATTACAAGAATAAAGTTACAATAATAGAAAAATAAAAATGAAATTGTCTAGAAAAACGGTGCACTTTTTTGAATTATTGCAATGTGCCTCTGATTTACCTTTGTGAAGGTACTCATCAATGCTAATGTTATAATTTTCAAGATGTTTTTTGAAAATTTTTCCACTAAAGATCCGACTAAATCTGCAGAGACCTGAAACGCAAACCAATCCCATGCGAACGAAAAAGTCAGCCATCCTACGGGCCTCTCATTACGCGTCATTACCTCTTGGAGGTAGTGGGCCGCTCTCAGAAATCCTTCACGTGGCTACCGAGGAAGGTGCCGAGTTCATGTGCTACAGCGGCGGCGGCCTGGTAGGTACTGCTGCTGGTACCGCCTCCGTTGGCGTTGGAGCTGGCGGCAGCTACGGCCGCAGCAAGCTGCTGCGCATGGTGATGGTGTGCAGCCGCAAGAGTGTGGTGCACCGAGGCGGCTACTGCACTGCTGCCACCGCCCGTCCCGTGCGAATGCAACAAATTGGCCGGGTGGGGAACCTGAAAGTTCCCGGGTGGCGGGGCTCAGGATAGGAGTGAGCTTGCTGGGTGTCCGCCAGGAAGAACGGAAGTACTACCGTTACCCGCGGATTGGAGGCTGCTGGTTACGCTGTTTTGCTGTTGCTGACTCTGCTGACTGCCTATTGACGTAAAATTAAAATTAATTTAAACTTAAAATTTAATTAAAATATTAATTGCATAATGAAAATATTAGTATAGATTCTAGAATCAAATCAAGAAACTCAATAAACCCAGCTTTTAAAATGGAGTTTGGAATTAATATTTCTAAAATTTATATTCTCTTACAAACATATTAAATCGCATGTTGTAAGTTGTAATCAAATCAATTAAATCAAAATGTAAGTTGTAATCAAATAATCATATAATTTAAATAAATAAAAAGATATTATATTTTTATAGATAAGAATAATTTTACTTGTTAAAACTAGTTAATTTGTTCATTTGTAGATTTTTCAAAACTTTCTGTGTCAAGTTATAGACGTAAAGTAACTGTATTTCTTTGTATTTAATAAGAAATACCTGGAATGACCGCAAAATTTTGTCCTTACCGGCATTCTGGCTGAGTTCCGCCTTGACCCGCCTGGCAATATGGCTTCTGGTATGTTTTCTTAGGTGATCCTTCCTGTAGAAGCCTTTCCCGCACTCGGTGCACACGTGACGCTTCTCACCGCTGTGTATGACAAAGTGCAACGTCAACTGCTCCTTCCTCTTGAAGGCTTTGAGGCATACCGTGCATACGTAGGGCCGCTCTGGATTGTGGCTCTGTTTGTGGCGCGTCAAGTGGTCCTTGCGCTTCAAGCCTGCGCCGCAAATGTCGCAAACGAATCTTCGTTCAAGTGTATGCCCAAGGAGGTGCTGCTCAAGAAGCTCGCGTTCTGGATATGCCATATGACACTCTGGACAACAGTACAAGGTTGAACCGTCTAATGCTGTGGTCAGCCGTATTTCACCTACAAAATTTAATAAAATTTAATTTACTTTTTAAGGAAGTAAATGTATTATTGATTTTTAAATCTAAATTAATCAGCTTCATAAAATATTCTTTTTTTAACATTTTTAAAAATACTTCTTGGTAATGTTTAAGAAAAGAAAGCTTATAAAGAAGGCTGTTAATAAATCAATATCAGTTATGCGCTTTAAAAAAGCGTAAAGAAAACATTTAATGATGAAAATAAAAAATATTATTAACCTGGTTTAGGACGAGGCTTTTTCTCCTTAGGTGCCTTCTTCTTCTTTTTTTTCTTGTTATTCGGGGACATCATGATATTTGGTGTCGTCGTAGTGGCTGCGGCAACGGACGTCGTGGTCTGCGCCATCTCCGATTCCTTTTTAATACTTTCCGCCGAGTACTTCAGAAAGTGATGAAGACTGAGAGGGAGGGTACTAGCGGGTAGATGACTGAGGTAGTCGGCAACGGTGGATCCTGGCGTCGCCAGGGATTGCCATGTAGCCGGCATCGATGCCGGTGTCTGCGTGTGCGCGTGTTGATGATGTTGATGCATATAGTCCGGCTGGTTATTGCCATTCGTTGTTGCGTCACCGTTATTGCGTTGCTGTTGTTGCTGCTGTTGCTCCTCAGCTGCTTGCTTCTGCTTGTCTTTGTTGCTCTTATCCTTGGCATTGCTGTCTTGCAAGAGATTGCACACATCCTGCTGATTTATTGTTTCCGTCGTCTGTAGAATGGGAAATAGTTTAATTAAATTTGTATAATTAAATATATGTTATTCTTTAAATTTAGACTAATGAAGACATATAGTATTTTTATATTAAATCATGCAGGGTAATATTTTGTATGATTAATTAATATCAATACAATTTATTAATTGTTTATTGAACGAACAACTAATATTTTAAAGAGACTTTAAAGATTTTTTAAAGTAGTAATAATTTTCTGTCTAGTCCCAAAATGCTTTATATTCAGAACCTTAATGTACAAAAGACATGTTTTAAACAGGTTATTGTCATTACCTGATGATAAGAGCGTTTTTCTTGCATGCCAGGTGAATTTGAAGGTCGCTGCTGCACAGCCTGAGCTTGAGAGTATGGTACATTGGAGTAATGGTGAACATTGCTGTTTGAATAGGCAGCTTTATTGTTCATCATCACCTGGGACTGGCTTTGAACACTGTTTGTTTCAGGCCTATACTTTCCTACAACTGGTACTCCAATAGGAGGCTGGTTAGGAAAGTGGTTGGCATAACGTGCACTGGCACCTCCGGATCCCTCTGTTGTAAATTGATGGATACTCGGTATGGTGCCAGGGAAGTGGCCTCCGAACGGTGGAAAATTCATTGCAATGTGTCAATCGAATACCTGAAATATATACACATATTATCAATAATTCCTTTAAACACATATTTTTATAAATCTCTACATAAAACCTTCCTTATCAAACAAACTATAACAAATATACAAGTTATTATAAAATTTTCAATTTTAAGTATTTTCCTTTTAAAAAAAAAAATAAATGTGAAGCATAAAGTTTATTCGATATAACACTCGAGCTTCATTTTTTCATTGAAACCACAACCAAGATTTAAAGAAATTATGAAATAAACAATCTATTGCAAAATAGCTTCTCATTCTAGAAAAAAGCAGCGTTTGAAAATCTATGAATGCAAAGGAGCAAACAGCCTTGAAAGAATCAAGCACATAAAGCTCCTGGAAGACTCCCTAACCCCTAGCACCTACCGAAGAAGCTACCTGCTGCAGACTCTCCAAATTCATTTCTCGCATGAGACGCCGAGCCAAATCCCGCTCACGTAAACAAACTGCAGCTAAGCCGCGAGGGACGCAGTGCAATCCTCTACAGAAGACTGTTAAAGACACGCGCTGCCGCCGCCGCGATGGCAACCCGTCACTCTCAACGTTCCTATCTGCAGTCCTCCCTCCTGGATCCTTCGGCAGTCTCCACTTCTCCGATCCTCATGAACGCGGATCGCTCTCAAGCACTTCGCACACCTGCCTCCTTGATTTCTTGGCAGAAAAAAGGAACCGCGATGAGACACACGCGGCCGCGCTGCGCCTCCACTCTCTCTCTCTCTCGCGCGCATGTGCGTCCGCTTATCTGCGCTCGGCGCGCTCGGCGCGCGCGGCTTTTGTCCCTTTCTCTCCTCCCTCGGCGCTTTGTTACTCTATTTCACTAATACTAAAGCACGTGCTGAGCCTGTGTGCGAACGCGCGAGCCTTCTTTCGGCTTCTCTCTCCTGCCGTGCGGATTTTTTTGCGCGCTCGCTTTTTCCCTGAGCCCCGAACGTTCTTGCGCCGTTTCTTTACCGAGGCTCCTTCTTCCTCGCCTTCTACGCCTTTTTCTCCCCTTTCGCTTTCCTGCTTTCGAGCTGCAGAGCGCGAGGCAGCCTGTTCTGATTCTCTTTTTCGTGGCCCGCCTGGCTACCTGTGTCGGCTGGTTTTCTCTTGCGTTGCGAACGATGTTTTGACTTGAATTTAAGAGGTATTACAAAAGATGAACAGTAAATCAGATGGATGTATAAAAAATATTTTTAACGAAATTCAACTGATTGAATACTCGAATTAAAAGCAATTAAAGATTTAAAAAAAATTTTTTAGTTATGAAAATTTATTTTCTTCTCTGTGCATAATCTTTATGTCAAATTAGAACAGTACATGATACTATAACATCATTGTAAGTCTTAGGTTTCGTGTTATTATGTTTCGTAAAATGCAACAAACACGACGTTTTTTAGTCTTAAAATTAATTTCTATCCAATTCATTTGAATGAATCATGTAATCATTAGATGATTAAAAAAAAACTATCTCACCGTAGAGAAAAAAACGAATCATAAGACCTACTTATAATACGAAAAGCGACACCCTTCCATCCCGCTCTCCGCTTAAAGATTTTACGGCGGCTGAGTCCAATCGTCGGGAGTGTGAGTACGTAGAGGCAAAGTACATACGTACTTGTTCGACGTGCATGTATAGAGAAAGTGGTTACGCGCGGAGAAAGTCGCGGGGGATGGCCGGCCGGGGTTGGCCGCCCGAAAGACGCGGGGGAGCATCACTCTCTCTTTCTCCCCGAGTATATGAATAATCCCCCCAGCGTGTAGGGCTGAGCGATTGGAGTATTGAGAATTTTTCGTTTTTTAGGGGAGGATGAGATGTTTAGAAAGGGAAGCATGTAGGAATTTGAATTTGGGCTGGGGGTCCGCTTGTCTAGATGTCAATTAGAATTTGTTGCGAATATTTTTATGCTGCCTAATAAAAAAAACTTGCTATACGTTTAATTATATCATTAAGTACGTTTCGATATTAATCTGAAATAATTATTCTGTTATTAAAATTTGTAATCACTTTAGTAATGAGTGTAGAAGAGTTGTAACATAGCTAACTGCATGATAAAAGTTTACCGAAATATGAATTAATTTTTAGAAAATTAAAAATTTAATAACAAACGCCTACAATAGAAACGGATATTTTATTGATCAAAGCAAAGGATTTTTCAATTGAAATGTTTTGGTTTTTAGAAATTTTCTGTTACAATTTTATTGACGATTTTTAATAATTCTGTATCGAATTGAAGTAAGGTCCTATATAGATTATTCTCTATTGAAATGTCGGGATTGAATTCTCTTACAAAAAGAAAAGAAAAAGAAAACTAAAAAATCAAAGCAGTTGAACCGAGAGTTCAGCAGCAGTCAAACTGTCCTCTCGTCAACGTAACAAGCGCACGTCTATATGTATACAGCGTGTACGCAGGAAAGAGAGAGGAGGCAGTCGATACCGGCTTCGCGAAATCGCACACACGAAAATTCAAGCATAAAATGGCGGTAGACCAGGGACGTAGCCCGCAGGTCCGCCACGAGAAGTGCGGGGTTGAAGATCGGAAAGCAATAGCTCTTATTTCGACATTCGCGTGCGCTCGCTCGAACAATTCCAACTGCGAATCTACTTCAGATGGACATGAATTAGGAATGAGATTTGTAGATTCTGATGCATGATATTTCTTGTTCGCATTATTTTTCTAATGATATTTGCAAATTATAACTTTTTTTCTTTAAGAGAAAACTTCTCTTTATACAAAGTAATTATTAATTATTTATTGGCTAAAAAAATGGATTAAATCATATGTAAGAATACTTAAATTATTTAATGCCGTCTTTGTATTTAAAAATATTTTAGAGGAAACACTAATTTTATTAATTTTAAAATCCAATGAAGAAAAAAACTGCGTCTTTCATTAACTACTTAAAATAAAAATTGCTTGTTAGATAATTCGTTGAGTTTATTTTTAATGAAAGTAAAATACAAGAAATAATTAAAGAACTAATTCAATTACAAAATGAATTGTTTTCAAGTTTACATTGAAAAAAATTTAATATATAGGTAAAAGATCGAACATTTTTCCACCTCTTTAAAAAAAAAAAAGAAATAGCAACCATAATTCATAAAGAATTAATTACTATTAATCTTACATAACACGAAAATTACAAGCTTTAACCTAATTTCGATTAAATCCTGCATCCTCTTTTACGAATCTCCAGTAAACAATACATTTACAAATAATCTAAATTTAATATCAAATATCCAAGTACAGCGAGTTCATTGCTAACAGCAGCATAATCGCGACTATACAGCGGCAGCACTCACACGCCTAAGCCGGCTAGATTCGAAGCGGCGCCCCCTAACCTCCCCCGTAAAGTCTCAGGCTGCAGACGAGGATAGCCGAATGAGAATTCGCACACTGTCTCGGCGAAAAAAAGAGCGAACGAAAGGGCGCGCGCACGCGTTGTTTTGAGGTTATGTCCCGAGGCCCGCGTCTCTTTCCCTCACCTTATCTCCGTTCAACCCTTCAAACTCTTACCCTGCCCGAATCACCTGCACTTGCTTTGCTCTAGAAATGCACGTGTTCGGGTGAGCATGCATTAGAAGCTCCTGCGCGCTCGCGGTGTTTACTCTGATATACTACTCACCATTTAAGCAGCGATTCCTCTTCGGCGGCGATGGCTCGCGGTGCTGTACAGCCTTGGAGCTCGGGAAATCGGGCATAAACAAAGGCGGCCGAGAGAGCGAGGGGGACGATCGCGCGCCGCAGCCAGGACTCGTGCCGTTCGGCGGGAGGGGGCGGACGGCCGCCTGAAAAAGTCGCCGTGCGCGCTACTCTGCGCCGCCGCGCAGAGAAAAAACCGCGTCTCTCCTCCTCCGAGTTTTGCGAGGTGGGGGAACTCTAGCCAAGACGTCCGCGAGTGTAAATCCCTGCGCTTCGGCCGTTGACACTCTGCTCGGGTTTGCAGAGGCGATTACGTAGGACCGGATTTATCTTATCTTATCCCAGTACTGGGACTGAGATTGTAGTCGTGCTAGTGATTAATTTTGCAGTGCTCTCAGCTAGAAAGTCAGAATCTTTCGAAAGAAATAACGAGT
The DNA here is from genome assembly GCA_035582975.1 of Ormyrus labotus. Lineage (NCBI taxonomy): Eukaryota > Metazoa > Arthropoda > Insecta > Hymenoptera > Ormyridae > Ormyrus > Ormyrus labotus. The sequence goes on from JAWWEO010000021.1 coordinate 8,813,059, forward strand.
GAATTGGCTCGCAAAACAGTGCATTTCTCTTGATGGAGCTTGTGTGATAAACGTCTAGTAAAGGTGTGGTATCGTAGTGCTATGTATTGTCAAAAGTGTACTCAGATATATGAAAACAGCTGAAGATATACAAAAAGCAGCTGTTTTATCGACATAATTCTAAGAATTACAGAATTCAAACGATGGATTTAAATTTAAAACATCTGGATTCTTTTTCAAAAGAGTTCACAAAGCTTCCAGGAAATTTCTGAAAACTAATTCTGTATTCTCAAAACACTTAAATTTTCAGATACCAGAAATGAAACTCCAGTCGAATATTCCACTTATTCTACAGTTAATCCTCCTAAATTTCAATGCACCTCTAACCGCTGGGTTACGAATTTTGGGACTGTTTCCCATGAACGTCAAGAGCCACTTTGTCACTTGCGGCGAACTAATGAGAGGCTTAGCGGAGCGAGGTCACCAGGTCGACGTTTACAGCCACTTCCCACTGGAAGGGCCAGTTCCGAATTATACGGACTTTAGCCTGGACGGAACACTCCCTGCGGTGACCAACAACTTAACTTATGAAGTAACTAATCTCGTGACGGCTACCGATGCGATAAAAGAGTGGCTCAAGTTAGGAGGATTGTCGGCTTGCAATTTAATGGAACTTCCAATTTTTCAAAAGTTGCTTCGCGATCCGCCGAAAGATCCGCCGTACGATCTTGTCATTGTTGAGGTAGTTTATTGCTTCAAAGTTTGTGCAAAAACTCGTAAAAACGTTTATAGCACTGCGTGACATAAGTCCGCACTTAAGTCACGGATAGTTGTGATTTACGGACTTATGTCGCACATGCTATAAAATAGTATACGATACTCGTACTGAAAGTAGCACCTAACACACGCCGTGCCGTAAAGAGCCACTTATGGCACTAGTATCGTAATATACTATAAGTTTCGATCCGACGAAAATACCATCCATTCTGTTGAGAGAAATTTTTTATAAAAAGACTACTCTACTTCGAAAATTTATAGTTTCAATTTACTTACTGAGTTTTATTTTTTAAGGTATCTTTAGCTAATTGTTACATAGCTTGGGGTCGTCACTTGAACATCCCCGTGATAGGGGTAGTAGCTCCTTTACTACCAGACTGGCTCCACGAGCATCAGGGCAACCCGATGAATCTGGCGGCAGAGTCAAGTCCTTTTGCGTCTTTTGCCGCGCCGGAAACACTTATTCAAAGAGTGAAGAACATTTTCAATCATTACCACCTCAAATTTTCTTACAATTACCACGTGAGAGAGCAAGATAAGTACATTGAAAAATTCTTTGGTACCGATTATCCGAATGCTGTAGAGCTGCAAAAAGATTTATCTCTCGTCCTTGTTAACCATCAGGCAGCTTTGAATGGGCTGAAAGCATTTGCTCCGTCGGTAATACCGATTGGAGGTTTACATATTGTGGATCGTAATGAGCCGTTGCCAAAGGTTTGTGACTCGTTGATTAATCAAAGTTATTTTTTATTTTACTTTAAAAATTAGCTATAAATAATATACGTATAGTTTCTTTTTTTCCCCGATCACTTTAATTTTTATTTTGCTTTAAAATTCAAATTTTATGATAAAGCTAGTTTCAAAAAACTTTTATCTTTGTAGTTTTTTAATTATTTTTAGAAACTTCAACGGTGGTTAGACGAAAGTGAGAATGGCTTTATTTATTTTTCTTTTGGCTCGATGGTAAGAATTGAAACCTTTCCTAGCTTTATACTAAAAGAACTTTTTAGATCTTTTAAGAACATAGCTCCCGTGAGAGTGCTTTTGAAAGTTGCTAAACCAGAAGAATTACCTTTCAAATGTCCTGAAAATGTAATCACGCAGCCTTGGCTACCGCAGATCCAAATTCTAAGTACTATTCTTTAAAAAAACTGAATCAATGAAGTTTATTAATTTAATATTATTTTCAATGAATTATTCTAGAACACAAGAATATAAAAGCGTTTGTTACGCACGGAGGACTTATGGGAACGCAAGAAGCGGTGTATTTTGGCGTTCCCATGATAGGCGTGCCATTGATAAGCGATGAATTTTTTAACGTTGCTAACTGTGTTCAAAGGGGCGTTGCCGTCGAAATTGATTGGCTTTATATAAGAGAAGAAACGTTTACACATTTGCTCAAGGAAGTATTGAACAATCCTGCATACAAGTAAATAGAAATTAATTAATTCTTATCTTTTACGAAAGGTGAAATTTAATTTTTTGGCGTCTGAATAAAGTGATTTTACTTTAGGATCAATGCCGAGCGATTAAGCAAACAATTTAGAGATGTTCCAATGAGTCCAATGGATACAGCTGTATTTTGGATTGAATACATTTCTCGACATGGAAAACGTGCTTTAAGATTACGAATTGTGGATTTGCCATGGTGGCAAGTGTATCACGTAGATATATTTATCAGCTTTCTTGCGATTTTTTTTATTAGTTTCACGTTTAGTAGAATCATACATCGTTAAGTTTTAGAAAATTTCTATTTTTTTAATAATAAAAGTATGAAAAAATGCTGTTTTTGAGAATTACTGAAAACATTCCGTTTACATCTTTTCGAGAAAAGTACTATAAAACTGCGCAACAGAGTAAAAATTAATTTATCAATTTCAGTACGGACACAGTTCATTCCGAAAACATCAGAACAATACAAAAAAGCTCTTCAAGCCGAGAACGCCGTGGAGTCACTAACTTTCCTCTCCGGCGAGTAAGATCTAGCAGGCTCCTTTTCAAAATTTGTTCCAACTCCAAAGTTACCGTAGTACGCATTGTTCTTGGAATCCGTGCTGTAGGATTTGCTGCTTTTGGGCCTGCAATTCTGCTGCGGCTGTTGCTGCTGCGGTTGCTGTTGCTGCTGCTGCTGCCGGTGTTGCGACTGGTGCGGTTGATGCTGCGGATTAACTGGAGTGTGATTGTTATGAACGAAGTGATTATGCGTGCCGGGCGTTGAAATTCGCATGTGAGCTTGGTGGTGGTCATTCTGAGAGCAGCTGCGCTTCTGAACGCGACCACTTTTAGTTGCGAAGAGTTGACGAGTCGTGTATTCGGCGCAGCCGCAGTCGAGCTTTGTGATTGTGGTCATCGTGCCGCACGGATCTAAGTTCTGTAGGAACGCAACTTTTGATTCTACTGAATTGAGTATAAATATGTACGAAACAAGTGATTTGTGAAACAGAAATCTTACGTCTACAGAAGATGCTCGATCTCCAGTATAAGTTGAGGAAAATTTATTTTGCTGCCTGAGGTTTGTCTGGTTGCCGTACAGTCGATTGATTTCATTCTCGTAATACTTGTCCATGTAATCTCGACGTCGTTGGAGCTCTTTCAGTTTTTGAATCTTCTGCAGACTCGGCGACTTTTGCAGATCGTCGGTTTTTTCATAAATCGGCCTACTCATATCTTGAGTATTCAAAATAAATTAGACATTTGAAGCTTAAATTTCTTCATTACTACCTTTCTTATCCGCATAATCGAGATTTCTTCTTGGCGATGTCCGATACGATGCGTCATCGTAAGTGTTCTCATTCGCATACGCTGCTGATCGTTTGTTGCTTGAATAAGATGTGCCGTGCAATACTTTTTCTCGTCTATCCAGATCAAAGCTTTCAAACTCACAATCCTAAAATTAAAAATAAGTTTTAAGTACTCTAGCAAAGTGCCTTTGGAAAATTTTTACAGAACATTTGATAAGAAAAATGACCGTAGTTTCGTCGCGATTCAAGTCCACGTTCTCGAGCGAGCCACTGGATTCGATCGAGCTTCTCTCATCAATTGCCTTCGCATCAGCATCTGTCGTATAATCCAGTGTATAGGAGTCGCGTATTTCATCATAATTATTGTCGAGGTCATTCAGAAATTCATTTTTAGACGGGGCCACGTGAAAGCTCGAGGATTTTCGACTTCTTTCGTGTCGCGTTCCCAGCATCGTTCTGTTCGCAACATTGCTTAGTCAACGAAAAAATGTTTTCATTCAAATAACCTAAAAGTACGTTGCAAATGGGCGGATCTGCTTACCGTTTCGGGAAGAGGCAGTGGTGACGGGAGCGCGCCGACATTTTTTCGTTTTTTTTTAAAGGTGGGCTAAGCATTATTATTACTGAAATTTTTATGGCTCATTTTCTTTCCAAACTTTAAAATTCTATTGAAAATTTTAAAGTTTGGAATTAAAATTCATGAAAGACGCCATTTATAAAACAAAAGAACAACAGCTGAGTAAGTAGAAATTATAATCTACGAATGAGTTATGAATTATGATAGTATTTGCCATTTATATACTTGACGTTACTATTATTAGAAAAAACTTTGGCTACAAATTTTTCTACAAATAAATGTGAATCGTGAATTATTCAAAGTTTCTAATATATAAAAGCTTTAAAAACTGTTGATTCTTTAATAATAATTTATTAAGATATTTAATACTAGAAGTACAAACAAAAGACAGAGAAAACTGGTCAGTATTAGTATGAACTATCTATTAATATTATATTAATATTATCAGTTTTATTATCAATAGTCGTTCCACTGCGGATTAAGAAGCTCCTTCCTCCTCTGCATGAGCGCGAACTTCTTCCTGCCAATTTTCATCTCCTTCATGATCTTCTTGCCGCTGTCGTCGATGCCGTCCCTGTACTCGCTGCTCCACGGCTGCATCGCCTTGAGCAGGAACTTGGGCCTGTCGGACTTGTCGAAGTTAGGCTTGCGCTTTATGTTCGACTTGACCTTGCGCTTGCAGTGCTTCGACGCCTCGCACGCCTGGCCGGACTTCAATTTGAGCAGCTCTGCGCGAGAGCGAATCTTTGGCCGGCAGTCCAGAACTTCCGGCTCCTGCGCGTCCATTGGGCAGGAGACGCCCTTCTTCGGGAGGAGGCTGAAGTCGATTGCCTCGTCGCCTGCAAATCGGGTTATCAATTTTGATAAATCAGACTTTATTTTACTGGACTTTTGGATTATCCTTTGATTAGGACGTTTACTTATTAGCGATTCGAAAAATCTAACAGAAACTTGTAATACACTTTAACAAAGAATAGTTAATTATCGTTTTTGGAGTAGATTCAACAATTCTGTTGAATGTTCTAATTATGTTTAGTTTGTTTTACATTGTTCAGAGACATTAAATTATACTTTCTACTAGCAGCTAATAAATAAATTATCGTTTAATAAAATTAAATAAAGAATACGCTTTTGCATATTCTTTTTAATTAAACTTACGTAAATGGTCGTAGTCAATTTGATAAGTTGTTCGAAGTCTATCTGCATTGAATTTTTTAATTGCATCCATCGAAGGTAGCTTTTGCATAATTCCGAATAAGTTTGGATTTTTTTCTAGTAACTAAAACGTAATAGTTCGATATTTAATATATGCCAAAAATAAAAATTTGAAAAATTATATATAATTCTCATAGATTTTCACCTTTTTGAGACAAGTATCCGTGTCACTGTACTCGACGTTCTGAGCCTTGGGACAGGCAGTGAGTTTGGCGACCACCGGACTGGTGGTGTCATCTTCTGGCTTAAAAAATCTCGGGCAGTCCTTTTGCAGATTTTCCGGCGTGGCTGGAACTGCGATAGTGCAGTTGAGATCATTCCGCGGGAAGTAGGACTTTGGCGGCGGCCATACATAGTCCTTGTGATAGATGGTCGTGAACTCGGACATTTTTCTGGTTGAACGTCTGCTTTACTTTAAAAACTATATAGAAGGTTCAAAGTGAATGGATGCTTTGTTTTTTTCGTGAAAATTTTCACGTTTTTAGATTGCTCACTTTCCCTTTTAGCTTTAAGATATAGTATTGCATCATCGACAGTAAATTTTGAATAACTTTCAAAAGACGAATTTGTTAAAAAAATGTTAGGTTAAAACGTTGATGATGTTCATAATTTGACAGCTGAATGAAGTATAAGTTCATTTCTTTTTCAAAGAGAACTTTTTCATCTTAGGCTACTTAATTGTTTCTCGGCTTTTGAATAGAAAGACATTTTTTTTTTTGTAAAACTTACACTATTTTAAATATTAAAAAAAAAAATGCAATATTTCTTAAATCTGATTTTATGAACGATTTGATGTTTGTATTTGGATGTCGTACCTTACCTCGTCACTGTGTTTTTATTTATAGTACAGTTTCCCAAAACATAGTGTCACAGAATCTTCGAAGCGACTAACTTAATGAACATCCATCAAAAAGCTTTGACCTATATTTTGACAGTCTTTGATGATTGCCGGAAAAGCTGATATAAAACTCTTAAATTAAATCTTGCAATACCAGTTTTAAGACTGGGCTCTTCTTTATCTATTTTATTTTAATGAATTTAATAAATCTTGAGATATTAAAATTTGCTGTTGAATCAGTAAAACACATTAGTATCGAAAAATCCTCAACAACATATAATTTACAAAATCTTTTTATTTTTCCTCTTTTTCATAAAAATTTACTCAAACTGTAAATCTTTTATTTTTCAGAAGAAGTGTAGAGTAGATTGCTTGGGTCCTTCTTAATCTTCTTTCTTTAAAAACTTTCGATTTTAGTATAAAGAATCGAAGGTTCCTGATGAAGTGGAGCGCCAACCTGCCTAATCGAAAGCCGCCTTTGAATCGCATTTACGCACTCGCGTCGCGTAAAGTACACGCGCGTAAGAGAGAGAGAGAGAGAGAAAGAGAGAGACATTTGTCTTCCTGCTTTGGCGCAGCTCCAGCAGGTGCAGTCCGCGGAACATAATGAATCCGCTTGTTCGCTTCCCAAACCTCTTGACGCTCGCTTGCCATTTCCGCAAACTTCGGCACCGGCTTCTCTGCCTCGGAACTGAATTTGCGGCTCGCTGGGCTTTCTTGCTCATGACAATGGAGATTTCGGTTTGAGCTTTGTGAGATGCAGAGCCTCTTCTTGCTGGAGTTTTCGGACTAAGCGTCGCGGATCTTTGTTCAAGAAGAAAGCAAGTTTCGCTCTTTTCGAAATTCTTCACAGCGATTGTATAATAATTATTTAGTAAACTGAAACTTGTTTGCAATAGCTCAAAATTCTACAGTATTATGGTAATTATATTACTCTCCTGAGGACGGAATTCATCACAATAGTGGTCAGGCAATCAGTATTTTATAATATGATTTTTATGCATACATTTGAATGATCAATATAAATAATTTACTTTTTATTTATAGAGAATTACTGAGATGTGACTCATTAGTTTTAAGAATCGTGTTAAAATGCTGGAGCCGACGTTTTTAAAGAATTTTTCATCTCTTAAAATATCCAATTCATATGTTTTGAAAAATGCGGCGGTAAATTCTGATATCATTTCTCTATTAGGTTACTATACTTCAAATATAAAATTTTCATTGATGTATTTTATCCTTTCTGTTCACTAAAATATATTTATTAAGTAATTGTATGACGCGTACCGCACAAATAGAAATAAAGTAACTTGAGATATTTTACTTCGCCATGACCTTGTCGTTGAAATACTTTAGGATAAGATAAAAGTAAAAATTTCTATATCTATATTCAAATTTTATAAAATTTTCAAGGTATTTATCGACGTTCATTTTATTAATACAAAAAGTAAAATAAAAGCGAGTCTGCTTTTGAATTTTCTTTTTGATAACGTAAAAATGAAAAGAAAAATATTCCGTGAAAGACATCGATCTCTGGTTGCGATCAGATTTTGGACAGAAATAGCACGCGAGTATAAGGCCAATTTCACTATAGGTATAGAGTCATAGCTTCCCTATTTTCAGATTCTCTAACGCCCACAAGAATAAATACAAATTGTAAAGCTGCACGCAGTTGCGCAATTTTTTCATCAATTACTTATACTTCACGAACCTTCTTTTTGTTTATCAAAATTTTTGAATTTCCATTAGATGCGTATTAATCTGTATAATCCAATCGCTTTAAAACTAAATAGATTTAATTGCTCTAAAAACAGCCTTATGTACACTTGCGTGTTTTTACGTGTCGTCTGCGTAATTTTAACGTAAAACTATCAATAAAATGACTATATTATCGTCGTGTATTAGGTCGAAATCTTAAACTTTTTTTCGACGAAGCTAATAAAAGTTTTAAAGTCTCGCTAAAGAGCACTAAAACGCGATTTTACGATTACGCGTTTGCGTATATAGCTGACGCCTAGAAAAAGATCGGCTGAGATTTAGCGAGAGACGTGGCGTTTGCTTTCCATCAGCCATCGCTTTGTACGCCCAATTCTCCTTTCGAGATATTATTTATAAGCTAATTCTTTTATTGGTCAAAGGGGATTTTTTTATATCTTTAGTTCGAGAAAGCTAGATGTAAATTAAATAAATAAAACCATTCAAAAATCAACGTTTTTTTAGTCAAATAAATAATTTTGAATTGAAATGCAATGAAAGACAGTGAATAATTCTAAGTAAAGCAAGTATATTTCAGCGCGAACAATGACAGGAGATGGTAATAAATTTGAATACCGAGTGCATTAGTGGAAGACGACACTCTTAGCTGTAGATACTACTAATGTTTGCCATTCTACTCGATGACAGTTATTACAATTTAAATCAATACTGCAGCATCAGAGTTTAGAAAACCTTGGAAATAATAGTGTCGAGATTTTTAGTACGATTTATACGCGAGACGGAAACAACACTTGACCCTGTTTTGTATCGAATGATTTTATTCGCAATTTTGGTAAAAATGAAAATTTTTACACGGATACAATACTGGCCGAATAATTCGCGAAATAAAAAATGTTTTCAGCGAGTGAATCGGCAGCGTGTTCCTGCAGGTCATAATTTACCGGCAGCGGTGTGGTTCGCGCGCGCAACACTCGGGGGCGGATGATCGCGCGACGACCACGAAGACGACGACGACGACGACGACAACGACGATCCCCGGTCTAAAGATAAACGCTGCGTCGAGCGCCGCCCGAAATAAAGCCCGTGACGTCACGAGTGCGAAACGACCAGACGAAGAAGCAGAGGAGAGACTCTGCCGACGAAAGAAGCGAACCAAGTCGCGAAGGGTCTCGGACGCCGAGAGCATTGCCAGATAATCTCCCCGAGGTCGGATCTGCGTGAAGCTGCTTCGCAACTTTTGCCTGGGAGGATCGATTTCTGATCAATTTAAGTCGTCGGCTCAAATCAATCAATCAATCAATCAATCATCAAAGTCTCAATTTCGTCACTCGTTTCAAGTTTTATTGAATCGCGAAAAGAATTGTTGAATGCTTATGAGGAGTTATGAAGAGATTAAAGTGGTCCTCCGAGGAAAGTTCGAGTTCAAGGTTGCCGATGATGAAATCCCGATAAATCCAGTTATTTTACTCAATCACTGGACTTTAACTTTTATTTTTAAAACATTTCAGATTTTTTTCAATAATAATCCTGAACTTTTATAGACTTTGATTTGTCAGCGCTCCACCTTCGGATAATAAAGCGGTAATAATTATTGGAAAGAAGGCCCGCTCCTCCCCAATTACACAACGACTCGGCTCGCGCGCCGTATTAATAAAGAGTCGCCTGGTGAAAATGCCGGCGCGGAGCGTAACGATTAATGGAGGCTTATAATTGGGGCAGTGGCAAGATTCCCGCTCGGGATCCAGGCGCGAAAAGAAGCGCGCGGGGGCGGGAAGCTTGCCAAAGCGCTTCTCGGAAGACCTCCCGTCGAGCTGCGAGCATCGCAGCTCAGTGATATCGGCGATTAGCGATTCTGATTATTAGGATGCGGAATCGCAGATTCATTTTGATAATTCATCTTCGGCTACGGTGCTTGCACTTTAATCAATTGTAGGTTAGTTAATGACTAAAAATATGGATCGCCCATAAATTTTATTAAATGCTATTAAATTATAAGAGGAAAACTTCATTAATCTTTCGGTTGCTTCTGCGTAAATTTCAAATAAAGTCTTTATCCTCAGTTCTAAGCCGACAGTTTCTTTAGAAAAATACTGTATTTCTCACTCGAAATGAATGAAAATAGAAACTCTTCTTCGTAAAACATCGTTTGAGTAAATTGATTATACGGTGTTGCTGTTTGTCGCAGGAAGCGTCTCATAGTAGTATAATAACGCAATAGAGAAGTTTGAAAATAATGAAGTTTCATATAATCAAGTTTTAGAAATGTTCTAAATAAGGGATCATTGCTTTTTCAGATAATATTTTTTTTTCCAGAAATCCCAGAAATTTTTTGTTTGTACAGATGATATCATTTAGAGCTTTTAAAAGCTATTACGATATGCTAATGACACGTTATTGTATACAGTATGAAATTTAAGGTTTATGATTTAACAATAAATTTTGCATAAATATCCCTGTCCATCTCATACGATTATTCTTTAAGAATTCGCCTTTAAAACCTCAAAAATGAGACAGAAAAGCACCGCCAAGAAATTCATTCACCCCATCATCTCTGTTTTGACACCTTGTCAAACCCCCCAAAAAAGAAAGAACAACAGCACAGGAAAGAATCAAACAGTTCTTCCCTCGAACACAAACAACCTCCGGTCATTCTTGTCATTTCTTTTTCAGAAAGGCACTTCGAAATTAGCGCGACAACTCTGGAGGCAGCTGCGCGAATTGCAGATCTGCGAAGGAGGAAGCAGCGGCGCTCGACAAAGAAAACGAGGCTGCCTGACTTTGAGCTTGACATTCTCCGAGTGCTCGGCCGCGTGCTTTAGATTTTTCTCACGAGATATTAGAGCGCTTTTAAATTTAGAATTCAGTCATGCAGTGGATAATCGAACGCTTTCTGGATGAATGCTTAGGTAATTTTGGTGCACCCGCTAATGTAATGGAAGAAAGAATGGCGGAAGTGCTGGTATTCGTCGGAGTGTAACGGAAGAGGGTGGCGATTTAGAGTGAAGAATGCAGTTTCGTCTGAAAAAGAATTGGAGAAAAGCTTCGCATTAATAGGCTAAAAATAAAGATAGTAACAAAGCTAAAATATTACAGTGTTCAACATGATGAATCCATTTGGTCGCTGACTCGCTGCCAAAAAGTTGGAAAAAGAAGAACAATAAAATCATGCAATTCGAGCATAAAGTTATACAAAGAAACCAATTTCAAAAAATATAATCATTAGAATCATAAAAAAGCTTTAAAATCTTCCTCTTCCATTGTTTAATTACAATGCAGCAATTTATACGATAATTTTATACTTTCTCAAAATATTATATGGTACTTGTTGTTTTATAACAGTTACGTTTAAGTTTGTCAAATGATTTTTTAAGCTACGTGTTTAGCGTCTCTTAAATGAAGGTGTGACCTTACACTTGCAGTTTTCACTTTTCTTGTATTTGTCTCTACTTTGTTTTATGTATCAAAAAGAGCACGTTTTGTATACAGTAGCTTTCCAATATTTTGCGACACGATCAAACGTTATTTCCAAGCAGTATTTATAAATCCCGACTCAGAATAAAACAACGGGGTGGTCAAAATTTGAAAAGCGTGGCTGCTTTTTTTTCTTTTTTTTTTGAAGTAAGCTTTTAAAAATCCCGACTTTCCAAATAATATACTGAAATTATTTGAAAATTAGAATCATCATGCGACTAATATTTCATAAAATTATGAGTAATAACTTATAATTTGACTGTTCAGAAATTTGAGAATAACATAATAGACGGTAATGTTGATTTAACTGTATGGCTGGGGAGCTGCTGTAATTCTTAGGGCTAATAGTACATTCTCTTTTTGAACTTCATAGATTGTTATGATATGTCTGAAAGTGAGGAAGATGTAGTTCTAGAATTGTTGCGGCGACTTTTAGTCGCCACGAAGTTCTTTGAAAAGCAATTGTAATTTTTCACGCTTCCAATTCCTTTGAAGATGGAATGATAATATACTACGTTCTCACGTATTCTGAAATTCTTCTATTCTTTAATGATATTTAAAGAAATGAGGAGAAAATTGGGTCTCTGACCTCTGTAGGAAATGGTTTAAAGGCGAGTTTTTGCCCCCTTCGCGAAAGGCCAACTTCCTCATTGACGCAGTGCAGCTCGGCGTACCTCTGAAAAGCTGACACCTCAGTCGAACGCTTAGCGCGTCGCTTGCGCAGGCGGGAAGGACAGGAGTTTTAAAATAGGCCCCCCGGGGGGGATCCACCTCTCTCTCGCTCTCTCTCTCGACTCGTCCGCGGCTGCCAATGGCTCGCCAAAGGCCATAGAGCGTGCCAGTAGCGGCAGTCAGTGGTACCGCCGCCGCGCACCGAGTAGTGAGTGACCGCTGTGCTTCCGCCGCTCTCAGTGATATCAGTGCTTTGAGTTCGTTATGTAAAGAGGGGAGCGAGAGAGAGAGAGTGATTCGATCAGCAGCATTTCTCGATCCAGCAGTGGTAGGATGCGGAGGAGGTGGCAGGATTACTAGGAGCCTCGATGTCGAGCCTCGTGTGCGCCGGTTTGGAATCCAGCTACGCCACGGACTACGACCTGGCACTCATGGGCATTCAAAGCACCGCGCAGTTCATCGACAAGTACCACCATATCATAGGTAGATATCTGACAGATATCCACGAGGCCTGTGAGTTGCTGCAACGACCTTTTATTTTCCCCGGTGCAAAGCTCCGTTCAAAAGTCAAGACTGTCGACTGCCGAGTGCATTTATTTATTCTAGCAAACTTTCCTACATTTTCATTCAACTTACCTCTAGAATATAGTTACTTCTTTCATTTTGGCTCAGTTCAAACCTTTTACCGGACAGTTCTGTCTTTACTTATCAATGCAGCTTTGTACCATCTAATAAAGTCTATTGTCTTCAATGTGAAGGTGGCGAATGCTCAAGTTTATATAAATAGAAGTGTCTTATTTTTTTTTAGTGTCAATCTTTCGTTCGTTTTTAAAGTGCACTATCAAAGATTTAGAATGCTCCGAAATGAATGAAGAAAAACAAAGCGAAGGCTACAAATTTACTAAAGTCGAGATAAACGCTATTGGAGCGATATTTATGGAGACGTTTAGAAACGCAGCTCTCAAAGCAAGTCAGTGAATAAAGGATTTTAGGAGGCCTCTTGTGAAAAATTTTTAAAATTAGTTCAAAGAGTGCAAATGCAAGTGAATAGAATGAAACCGCGGCAATTGTTTTCGACAGAAGCACAAATCATCTTTTGACAAAGCGATTCGTGAAAGCTTGAAAAAATAAGAAATGTTTTCTTTTATAAAATCGAGAGCAATTAAAATGAATATTAATCACGGACGTCAACTTTCAACGCTTGAGTAGCTTCTTCTTACGCTTGATGAAAAATGGGGATCCAGCCTTCCTCCTTTAACTGTAATTGCGATATTTATGACTTTGGTGTCTTTAAACGTCTATAAATCAAATGCTGATTTTCATAGTCTTACTTGCATTAAACGAACGAAATATAAAAAGAAGTTGGTAAAAAATGTTAGATTTTCTAGTAAAGCAGAGATTGACGAATGAGCTTTTATTTGTTATAAAATTTGAGCAATCGACGCCTTCGAAAGCATCTTTGCTCGAATCGGCAGTCGGAATTTTCGCGGCTGTCGATCCGGGTAACTGCGAGGTGCGAGAAAAGCTCGCGAAAATATTTAGCCGCGCGCTGCGCGTCGGCGAATCGCTCTCTAAACCGCCTGGGAGCTTTTATTTAACGATTAGCGGCCGGTGTCAACGGCCCGGAGCGCGCGCCTGTGCCGAGGAACCGTGCAGCTTCCTATCAATCTCCTTTTGTCGTCCCTTCTATTCCTTACAGTTCTTTCAGCGCTGCCGTCAACATCTGGAACGAGCTTCTCTTGTCTTCTGACCGCCATTGTACGGAGAATAAAGCTTTTAAATAAACTGCATTTTTAAAAGCTCGTCTTTCATTTCAGACCCTTTTTTTTTTAAAAAAAGTCGCGGTTTTTCAGGAGAGATTTTTATCGATCGCTGAGCGTATTTGGTAACGTTAATAGATATAAGGTTCTTCATCAGCTCTTTAAATTATTAAAAAAAAAATGACTGTACTAAAATAATTACATTAGTTGTAATTAGATTAGATAATAGGTCCTTCTTTCTTGTAATTAATTAATTGTGCAAATTTTGCATAACATAAGGAGGTTTTAAATTAAGAACTTGTAGTAAATTTAAGAAACGCTGGCAAAGAATAAAATTATAATAATAAAATTTAAAATTCATGCTCGTAGACATTCATCCCTTAAATCCATTCACTCGATAAAGCTAGAGACTCGTACACCAGTTTATTTATACTTACCTGCGATTAATAAATGGACAGATTTATTTGTTTCATAAACAAAACTTAGGCGTACAAAAATAATCTAATTAGCATTACGTAAATCAGGTAAATATATTTACCTCACGATCCTCTAAATATTAAAGATTAAGTAAATACGAAAGCTAGATAACAACTGTTTATTTGAGTTTGCAAAGTGAACCGAAACTAAACATTAGATATACAGATATACCCATTAGTTTATCTATTAAACGTCAAATGGATAACTAACTTTGCATTTATTTTAAGCGGCCGAAATTAAATTAAAGCTGAGCAAATTTATAAACTAAGCATCAAATCTACTGACTTGTTAAATAGAACACTGAAACAAGATGTAATTTAATGCATAAATTAATTTCCCAATCTAAGCTGTGTTTTAAACCTCAGAAGTAAGTTCCGACACGATTAATCCGAGAAAGCCTCGTACGCTTGAGAATCGGGCAGCAGTTCATTACCAACGAAGCTTTCACGCACGCGTTCTTTTTCCCCGCGTATATATAGCCGAAGCTAGGAGCGTAAAAGTGACGCAACCAGGGCTGCAGCATCCGCCTCTCTCGTCGACGATTCGAAAATTGGCATGTGCGATCGACAGCTGCCGATCTGGACTTATTTTCGGGCGGCATAGGCGATAGTATTTAGATGCCTGCAATCGGTCTGGGATTCGCGGCGTTTCCGCCCCGTTCGGAGAGCTTACCTGAGAAAGGAGTTTTCTCTCAAAGATGACAATACAGTCCAGATGGATCATTCTTTTGGCTTTTATGTAGTTCCTTTAGAATTGCCTAGAGGTTGAAATAAGCATAATAAATACATTTGTAATGCTGGCTAAAATTAATAACTGACACAATTTTAAATGAAAACAGTGAAGACACAAAGCATAAATCTATATATTTTTCTTATTATATGCGATTTTGTAAAAATATTTTTGACAGTCATAAATGTACGCTACCTTGAAAAATAAGTACGCGTTTACTCCAAGTCTTATTTTAAATTTCCAAAACAAAGTATGCTTGTAACGTCAGAATAAAAAAAACAACCTCGATTTTCTAGTAAAAATAATTAATTTGATCGTTGTATATAAATTTCATTAAAAAATCTTCCTACACTTTCAAAGGTTCACATCGCTCTTAGTTATATATGAAATCATAAACTCAGCAGACTGTAAATGTCGTTTTTTATTTTCGTCTCCAACTTTGTTTGTAATTTCTTTTTAAAACGGTGTCTTATGTAATACTAATTCTCTAATACGGCAAGACTCGCTTTTACTCTACCAAGAAAATAAACACAGTGCCAAGCATAAATTACCCTTTAATTTCGTAAATTAAATCCATAGTGTTATAATATTCTTATATATGAGCCCGGCTCAATATTTTATCAAATTATTAAAAATTCAATTTAATTTTGATGCGCTGCATTTTCATATTAACTTGTATACTAGCAGTCACATAATATTTTTTCTCACTCTTCGCACTGTCATCCAAAGTCGGTGTTTCTGCATCACCGCAGCTGTCGACATAAATTTTTTTAATTTCGAATCGTGGAAATATAAAAATATTCTGGCCTAGCAAATTTTAGAATATTTTCGTTATTTAGCTCGTTTTTTTAATGATCCAGACTGGTCGTAAATTGTGCGTTTTATGTAAAACAGTTCTTCAAAGTTCGTAATTATTAAACTATATTTACATAACAAGGGCTTTGTGTTGTGTGACCAATTAGTTGAAATTATAATTTAGTACTATGACAAACAATTAAAGTTGAATGACCTATGCTGAAGACAATCATAATCAAGTTAAAGCTAAAAAATGTAACCTTGGTAATTTTCAAAAGAAGAATAGATATAAGTAATTTTAAGCTAGTTTTTCAGCAATTTCCGAAAGCAATCATAATTTTGAAAGTAAATAAAACTATTATTGGCCGAGAGTAATCAGAGTTTTTGGCAATTTTATCAAAAGGCATAAAGAGCTTTCCTCGCGCGCAATCGAATTTTTATCGCCGCACTTTAGCGTTTCCGGAAACGCAAATTGCCTCCTCCCAAAAGAAACTAACCGTCGGCGGCTTAAGGAAAAAGTAAATTTAACCGTCTATATCAATCGATCGAAAACTACCTTCCTGGAAGTTCCCGTCCACTCGAGGCTCCGGCAGACAGTTCGCCTCCATTTCGCCCTAATCTCCCGCAGAGGCCCTCGATCGGCAAGCTTAAAAGACTCTGACGTCAGTAGAATCGAAGCTTAAACGGCGCGCGCCGCCCGGCCGATTCGAAAGCGTATCGTTTTCGATGGCGCGCTGCCAAGGACTGCTCGAACGCCGAGGCACAATGAGGGTGCGTTCACCACTGCCGGCCGGATATTTCCGCGGACGAGGCTTGGATGGATGGCCGCTGATTTTTCTTAAGGGAGAGCGGCGAACGAGCAAATTATTCACTCGCAGGATCATTTCTTATTCTGTTTTGTACCGGGCCAAATTTTACGCTGAATTTTATGAATTTTATTTTATTTGATTAATCGATTAACAATTTTCAACTAAACTGAGGGGTACAATATATATATTTAATTATTATTTCTCAATAAATCTTTCTGGAAAAATCCTTTTTAAAAATTCCGTTTCTATTTCCGTGGAATACAATTTCAAAATATTATCGAAGCAATTGCAGAAATTGAAAAATTTGAATGGCTTTAATCGATGCTTTTTCGAGGTGAAACTTATGCACAACATTGCACCTTCGCGGATTTTGGGTTATGCTTGTTTTTGCCCAGAAAAACAAACCGTCAGTTGGAGGTCAGCTGTTCAAAACCATGCGAGAAAACCCTAATAAACATTTTTTCTGATAGAGTCATTTGTAAAAAGATTTATTCTAAAAATATTTGCAGCATTTGGAGTTTGATAATAAATATTAAACGACATATTATGATTCATACTATTGAAAAAATAAATTTTAATAACAGGATATTCACGTTATAACTTTGATTATTTTCGCCTATGAATATGAATAAAGTAATCTTGCAAATTTAAAGCATATTAAATTCATTTTCAGAAACGAAAAGGAAATTAAAGCGTAGAGGCTGAAGTGATTTGTACAACTTTAGCAAAATTACGTTTCAAAAATATATTTCTATTTTTTGCAATTTATAGAGAACTGTTAGATATTTAACTGTTTTTTTAACTTTTTCTTTATTTTATGGCTATTTATATATGCAACCGTATAAATAAATAGCTTATTTAATGACTCATAACATTGTTGTACAGTTTGTTAAACTTTACAGATAAGATTTCAATTTTCTTAAATTTTAATTTTACTTGAAGAACTGTATAGTTTTTCTTCGAGTATAAGTAAATGGGCAAGATTTTATCGTTAAGTAATTGCGTTATGCGAATATGCAAATTTAAAGTTAAGGAAAGTTCCTAAACTCGCGAGAATGACGTACGTCCGGGTCCGGCACATTCGTCGAAAATGTAATTTACGATATGAGCGTCGCCGCCAAGTTTGCTTTTTGCGTAAAAATTACGGAGCGAGCGAGTAAAGTCAAGATCAAGTTATTCTTTGCTTAGGCCGTTTGGTGCGTCTACGCCTTTTGATGAAGTTTACGCCGCTTCTGCATTTATTCGCTCTTATTTACATTTAAGATATATATTAAATGAAAATGCATTGTCTTTGTAAAAAAGAATGTAGGTTTTTTATTTTATTCAGTGACATACATAGTTGGCCCTCATTACTTAGGAGATGAAATGTGTGTAATTGCACCTTATTAGATTAATTAACTTATGATTGATAATAAATTTATGCGAGTTTAAAATTACTGGAGCAATTTTGCACAACTAATATTCTAAACTTACTTTAAGACTGCAAAAATAAAACTATGATAATTATTCTAAAAAGATAAACTTTGATTTTAAATATTATCACTGCTAATTCTTATATTTATAAGCTCTAGAATTGACAATAAATTTCGAAATTCATTAGGCAGTCATTTAGAGATTACTTAATTAAAACTTATGGGTTGGCTGTATTTCATAGTCGCACTAAAGGTCGCTTAATTTCCACGCCATAATTCTTGTATTCCTCAACTATAAAACGGGAGCGCAACAATAAATCCGCGAGAACCGATCCAAAATTCCGCTTTAATCGTATGCGCGAGACCGTAAATAAGTTCGCCTCGGCACGGTAGAGTAGATCTTGAAAATCGCGAAATAAATCGCAATTACGGGCTCGTTAGCGAAATGAAAAAGAGAGCGAGAGCGGGAGAAGCGAAGCGAACGGAAGAGGCGGTAGATAATGAAGATTAACCTATTAATGCCCAAGTGGCCCAACTGACTTGTTTGCTTTCCAGTTTTTTTAGGTTTCTTAGGTTGGCTCGCGAGCGCTTATCGACATTTCGAAACTCGTACGTAGTAGGTTTTTATTAGCAAGTACGACAGCAGTAAGTAAGAGGTATGTGGCTGCGAATGTTTTACTGCAGGAAGCAGCTGTCTTGTCTAAAATCTGCGCGATTAGTTGACAAACTTTTCGGAATCATCTTGACGTAAACTGGATTTTCCGAATTGTGTACGTTTGCTGACAGTGACAAAATGCTTTAAGTGACCAGCAAAACTTTCGTTGAATGAGTTGATTTACGAACTTGAGAAGTTACGATTTATAGTATTCGCCTCGACTTCTGCTAATTCTGTATATAGTCTTTTAAGTCTTTTAAGTTCTACCATTTGAAAGAGTGAAAAATTGACAGCTTTCTGATAATTCCCTTAGGATGAATGGCAGAGGCGAATCGGCACTTTCTCCTACCATTATCCTGATGTATAAAAAAAGCGAAAAGGGAAAAAGTCTCGATCTCGGTTTAGCTTTGGCTCGAATTTACCGGCTCGCGCGGCTTGCGCCCGCGGCTGGCATGCGCCACGGCCGCGTAATCCATAAATAACAACGGCGCTCTTTCTCCGCCGCGTGCACTTACTGAATCATCGTCGTCATCGTCGTCATCATCATTATTATTGTATCGCTGCGAATAAAGGGAACGAAGGAATCCATTCACGCGACGGCGAAATCAAGCGCCGCTTGCTTCTCTCGATTTTTCGAGCTTCTAGCTGCGTCTTCTAATATCATATTAATGAGCTTGATCGACTGCTGCGATTCCGGGGAACATTAAATTAACATTGACTGTGTTATATTTAGACTATATCACATAGGGAAACCTGTTAAAGAACATCGAAAAAAAATTCTGATTTCCTTTTGTACTTTAGGCAGAAATTTATTAAAAAAAAAATACTATACTATATATGGGAGTTTTGTAATAAGCTATTAGGGTATTTATAGTTTTTGAAAATATTTAACATTTTTTTTTAATTTATTTTGAGATTGGAAGGTTCGAGAAGCTGTTAGGAATGTTTATTTATTTTACGTAATCTAACAGAGACTAAAATTTTGTAATTCAACATTCCTGAGCATTCATTATTAGAGTTACATTTATTCTAAGATTAAAAATAAGTTCCATTAACTATTAAGCATTTTTTAATGTTCATTATAATTTATACCTAAAACACGAAAGCTTCTTTAAAAAAAATCCTTAGGAGATTCGACAATTTTTAAGAAAACTTCTAGCAGTAGAGAAAACTGGTTGTCACAATGCAGTGTTTGTTTTTTTTTTAAGCTGTTAGTTGAAAATCCTCTTTTAAATTCTATCAAAGAATACCACCGCTCGAAAATCGGGAAAGTGGCTTTATCTTCTCCCGAAAAAGCTCGAAACTTGCCGACTGTCATTTACCAGCTCCCAAAAAAAGCTTCTTCATCTGCCCGTCACAGCAACTCGCCAACTCTGCCGCTAAAAGCGCTGCCTTCCCGAATCCCGGAGGAGCTTGCAAGCTCCGCCGTCCGGTGGCGACGCCTCGTCGCCTCCCGAAAGCACCAATTCCAACGAGGAAGCGAGGCGAGAGGAAACCGATCGCGTTGAAAACTCCCGACGGAGCTTTTCCGGAGCAAGAGAGAGAGAGAGAGAGGAGCCGACCTTGCGGTATTTTTGACCGCGCCTAATAATAATTCGCGTATTTTATAACGGGCAAAAAGACAGAGCGCGCGAGTCTGAGTTTACCCTTTGAGCCACTGCCTCAGCCGCTGATTTTATTAGGTGCAGCCAATGTCGAGATCTCTCTCTCTCTCTCTCTCTTTCTCTCGGATGGAACCGACTAGACGCTGCTGCTTTTCCCCCGACGTCTTTGTGTCTGGCTTTTTATTCCGGAATATTTATCGGAGCCAAGCGATATTCTTCTGTTTTTCTTTTCTTTTTATTTTCGAGCTTACGGGAAAGTTTATTAATCGCCGGGTTTAATTGTATTGTTATTCGGGCCAAGTTTCTTTGCAGGCGAGGCAGCCGATTGTTTTAATTAGACTTTGATGACTAAATTAGGAATTAGGTTGCTCGGGGAGTTTACTTGTTCCGAGCGAAGAAAAAGTAGGTGTGGGATAAATTTAGGTGCCCCGTGCACGTGCAAAATCGAAAGGTTATTAACTTTATTTACCGAAAGTAAAGGAATTTTGGGCTGTTTAAAAAAAGATATCGAATGCCGGATAAAAAAAGTAGGACAACGCCTTAAAAGTGTGGACTAACTTTTTTCTGGTTTCATGCGGTTTCGCACGACCTTTAACTATACAAACATTTTTATGTTTCTAGCTAAAATCTGTTTACCATTAAAATTACTTCATGTTCAACTTTTTTTTTTAGATACCGTACTTTATATTTAAATTTTAATTTGATAAAATTTAATTCTATTTAAATATAAATTTAATAATCCGTCAAATCTTAACAATTTTTTTTATTTTAATCTAACTGCTAATAAGTATAAAATGAGTTCATCTTCTTTAACGAAATATGGTTTCTTTGCAGTTACTTTCTAAAGTATTATTAAAAACGCTATTACATTTAATTTGAAGAGGTTGCAAATTTATTTAGTACGACTTTTCGAAATTTTATTTTTTTTGAACATTGAAAAGAATTTTGAAGAGATTTTAAAAGAAGCATTGAATCTATCCCACATATAAATCCCAAGTTTCGAATGTCGCGTGTGAACGTCCGCGGCATTCGGTGTTTCTCCGTGCGCAGGGCGCCGCGTGCTCGCAGAGCAATAGCGATCATGTGAGAGAGAGTCGGCGGCGGCGGCGGCGGCGGCGGCTCAAAATTAACGGCGCGGTATTTCTGGCTCGATTGTCCGGCGAAAAATAGATACGCGGCTTGGCCGTTAGAATTAAAAGACGCTAAGCCACCACTACTCCGCATTCCCAAAGCGCTCGTGAACTTCCTCCGCAAAAGCAACCTGATTTCTGCATTCTTCGCGCGGAGCTGGCTTTCATGCCAAATTAGGGGTTGCCGAGCGAACGCTTCGATGACTTTTCAGAATCCTGCTTTTCAGGAGTATCGGTGAAGAAGAATTTTTATATAATATTTTGAGTGCTGGATAAATTAGTGCTCGATTAATCAGCTAAATTCAAATCAATTTTGTGTATTGATTTAACGCGCGAGTAATTAAATTCGGTACAATCAGCTCGTAAGATTAGTTTAAAGTATATGTCGATTGGAATTTTCGTTTGCAAGTCGCATTGAATCAAGTCCTTTATAATAGCGAATACAATTTAGGAAAAATTAAAGTAACCATTGACTAAATGAATGTGATTTAAAAGAGTTTCATTAGTTTAAAAGCTGATTTAGTGTGCTTTAAACACCAAATATATTCAAAGCTCGTTTCTTTCGTAAAGATGAAAGCAAGTAAATAACAAAGCTCCGCAAACTCAGCTATGCAAACTCAGAAAAAGGTAGAAAAATTCTTCAGTCACAAACAACACTCGGCCTTTAATATTCGCCCTTTTCCTTTGACACATAGATCGACATTTCTTTCTCTCTCGGAATTTTTTCATCAAGCCCAAGTCCCAAGCCCTTCTGCCTCCGTAAACGACGGACAGAAAATTCATTTGACGGGGCTAATTTTTCGCCGCCAATCGGCGGCCTTTGACGCGCTTGCAATTTTTTGCATTTTCTTTAATCCGGAATAATGCGCTAGGAGCTTTATTCCGCGCTGCTCACGTACGTTTACGTGCGTCAAAGCAAAAATGCGCCGAGCTTGCGTAGGATAATTATTGCACGAAAAGCAAACTACGCGCGGCTCTCGCTTGATTTCGTTTACATGGTTGTACTGGCAGGAGGATTACTGTTGTAGGCTTTTGGAAAGATGGCAAGGAATTCATTTATCAATTTTTTCATTGCGACTTGTTGAAGAGAGGCAATTTTTTTATTTTTAAGCGCTTGGTAAACGACACATTTTACGTTAATATACAAAAATTCAGCTATAAAAATAACAAATTAATTCAGACGTAATAGAAAAGCTTTTGAAACTTTGACACCTTTTAAAGCTCATTGATAAACTAAATCTAACGTCAATGTGCACAAAAATTCGTAAAAGCTCTAAAGTTAAAATTAAACGCAATTTTTTTGTAAATATAGTTTTACGCAGCAATCAATGTTCATTAAACCAACGAATTTTCCATATCCAATACAAAATGTCACCGACGTAAACATGTTTGATCTTCCTAAAGTTTAATTTTGCCTCCAACCACTAGGAAATGATATTTTTTCATAAAAAAACAGCAAAAACCAGCCTGAATCAATCATCGAAATGCGAGTCGGCGCTTTATTATTTCGTCCTATAAAAACGCAAATCGTCCAATATCCTGGGCTAACAAATCGAGGAGCACGAGTCGGATAAATGAAAGTCGTGGCTTGTTGGTATTCCGCCGAAATCCACATCAATCTTCCAGTTCCACTTGCGTATATCGCTTTTCGTTTCCGCTGCACGAGTATTATTATGCATTTTGAGAGAGATTTGTAGGAAAATTATGCTGTATTTGACTAATATAGATAGAATGCAGGGATTGTGTATGAATAGTTATTTTTTCTTTGAGAAACGTCTTAATATTTTTCAAAGAACTTTTGGAATAGAAAATAATTTATGGTTATCAACCAAAGATGTAAAAAAATCTTTTTAAATATATAAAAAGCAATATGTGAATTGACAGGTGAAAAGACGTTTTACGTAATTTTCCCATATTAATAGCATCTGCGCATAAGTTATTTCTTTAAAATATTTGTTTTGACACTATATTGACAATAACATAACATATTTTCCTCTCTTCATTTTGAGAAGCTTTAGGGCTTGATTTTAGTAGAAATATTTTCTTGTCAAAATATGAACAATTTCTGCATTTATTTTAATAAATTAAAAATAACAAACATACCTCTTTTAACTCACTTGACACTTCCTTGCATAAAAGACTTCTCGTGCTTCAGCATATTATTATTTCACGTTTATAAATAAGGAGAAATGCAAGCGAGGTTAACGTTGGAAGTCGCAGAAAATTTAAAGCCCGACATTGTAAGAGCACTTCTGTAGGTTCCGTAATTACTGGAGCGGCTCATCCGTCGACTCGGATTTGTCTCCGCCTCGATCCTGTGGTCTCGCCATCTCGTTGTTATTCAATTTCGGAAAGCCACAAGGGAACCGAACCGCCGGAAGTGCCGAGACTTATCGAATTTGCAAGGTGGTTTGTTCAATGCTTTAAGCAGATGCTTTCGGTTTGATATCCATTTGTGCTTTTCTTGGGTTTAATGAAATTTCCATGGCAAATGTCTTTTAAATTTACGTGTAACGATTAAATATATTCTTGAATGGAGGACTCTTTTAATAAATAGATGCTCTTGATAAATGCAAAAGAATAAGTATAAATATTCGTTAAGAAGTAGGCTTTCTAAATTCAACGCAACGATCGACGTGCAATTAAGTTAAAGAAAAAGTATAACGATTATGTGGAACACTTGATTTCTAAGTAGGATTGGCAAAACATTTAGATCTTTGAAATCATTAAGATCGTCGAAAACACGAGCGTTCGAAAATTGCTGCCGAAACGCACGCGCAGATCTATTTTCATTCGAGTAACCCTCATCGCCGGATCTCAAGAAAGAACTTGATGCTTTTCAACGTTGCTTCAAATACCTGTAATCTCTTGAAATCAAAGTTTCATTCTAGGCTTACTCTTCTTGCTTCCATGAAACTGTAAAAGGATACCAAATCTCGGTGCTTTGATTTTCTTCCACAAATTAATACAACACTCACTTATTAACCAATTTCTCAATGATTTATACATTGGTAAAAAAATTTGTTGCATAGAGTAGGACCAAAGAAATTTTTTCAGGTTATTACTTCATTAGAAATTTACTTATTTTTGAATAGCACAATTAATAAGCTTTTAATTTACGTAAAAGATTGACGTAGAAACGCTTCTCCTATGCACTTAAGTTACATAATTAATTGAATTTTTCGTGGTCAGTTCCGATTTGACGTTTCTAATATGTTATTTTAGTAACTATTTTCTGAAATGATATTCTAATACAAGTAACTTTTTGCCAAGTGAAGCGATTGGCCTGCGACCAGCTCTTCTCGAAAATACTACATGTGTTTGATGAACGTTCTGATTCCGCGTTAATTGCAACATTGAACTTTTTACACAGTTTGATAAACAGTTTGTTATTATGAATTTAAATGAAGATTGATCGACAGAAAAAATAGAAATTTAAATACTGAAAAACGAGATGCCGATAAAAGATTTCCCAAATTTCAGAAAGTTATCATTGCTGTTTCATAAAGTTGAAAAAATATCGTTTTCATTGTCCAGTAACATTTTTATTTTTCGTATTTTTCATTTCATTCATTATTATCATAATAATAATTTGTAACAGTACAAACCAATTTTAACCAAGGCAATGCTCACTAATGAGTACAAAACAATAGCAATCGCTCAGAACCAATCCTTCTAATCCACATCTGTACAAAACGCAGCAGCAGCAAACGTTCACACCCAATTTGTCAAAGACCAGTTTATCAACCGTTCGCAAATTCTATTCTCTCATTCTCCTAGGAACGATAATCCAGCAAATTTTTCGCCGAATAAACACTATGACCAATAAAGATAAATGCCATTCGATATTTTTAACAAAAGGATCGAGTTTATTGCGGTTTTTGTTTCGACGTATTATAGGGTTAGATTCGTGGAAATTTCGGTTTTACTTCAGCTACCCTCGTTAATATTGTTTATGCGAGGTTTTACATCCTTTTAGTGCGGGAAATTTTGTGAACGTGAATTGGATTATTTCGCTTAGGTTTGACGGGAGCAAAACCATCGAATTTTCAAAGTTATAAACTTTATGTTCATGACGAATTAATGTTAAATTAATCTCGGATATAAATTAAACACGAGTTACTATCAATACTATAATAAAGATTAATTATATTATATTGGATTACATTGGATTATGCAAAGCATTTGCTTCCAATTCCTCGAAGAAGTAAGAATATTCATCTGAATTGACTAATCGAAATTTATGATTTTGCATTATTGCATCACATTTTAATTTATTAATTTAATTGAATTTCTAGTGATTATCCAATTCTGAGAATTCGATGCTTCATCTTACATTTATTAGAGTGGATTAAATCAATCAATATATTTTTATACATCGGATAATTTATCCACAGCTTTTTTTAAGACTAGTTTAATATTAAGGAACTTTTTAAACGTAAGCTCAGGAAAATAAAATATTTCAAATTCAGATAAAAGCTCTGAAATTTTCCAAACAAAAGGCTCGAAAGTAAAAGCCTCACTTATCGAAGACTAAGCACTAGCAAAGCGAAAAAAACTTTTCTCCTTGATCAAACGAATCTTCAGTCCTGGCGCCATCTTCGACAGGATTAATGGAGATATAACAAACAGTCGAGCCAATGAATACCTCCACGTTTCTCTTACGAGTTCAAAGTTCTCCGAAGAATCCGTTCGATTTTTTACGCCGCCAACGCAAACAGCGGCATTAATCTCCGCGCCTCGCGATCATAATTTCGCCGCGCAAAAATAACAAAAGAATAATGGCTGTCAAGAAGTTTTTCCAGTTGACAGAGTAGCCTAGCTTCCGGGTACGCTTGGATAACGCGAGTTTTACAGCGCTCGTTTACGGACATTTGTGGCATTGCTTTGCTCGTGCCTTTGTCTTCTTCCGCTCCCTGCCTTTGACAGCTTTCCTGTGAAATTCACTGCTTCGAAAGGAAATTGACTCGCTTTAAGACAGGAAAGATTCTTTGTGGGAAAATTTTCAGATTGAAACATTTAAGTAATACAGTCAGTAAAATAATTATTAGTTTTTCAAAATGAAACAGTACTGTAGGCGAGTCCTGAACTTGAAGCTGTTAATTTTAGAAAACGATGCAGCTTTTTATGGCTTCTTTTGCAGAAATCAAAAAGTATTTTAAAATTTTATCGGGCGATTTTTGTTGTACGAAAATTTTGGCAGTGACTGCTGAAATAAAGACGTTATTTGACACTTTACGCAGTTCGTAGAAGAAGATTTAATTTTTATTTTAATAAAACAAATGATTCGAAACAATATAGAATTTAGAAAAAGAAATAGAAAAGTTTTGAAGAGCTGTGCATATAACTTTTTGATAAAGATTTCTTTGACAATTAAAACAAAAAAAAAATTCAAGAATCCCTTTCTCTTACATTAAAATGCGTTTGAGATTGAAATTCATGAGTTAAATCAGTAAAAGTTAAAGTTAAAGCAGTTGCGAATGGATATTTTCATTTTTCATTTATTGTCCATTTTGATAATTATTTTAATTTTTGAAAATAACTAGATATGATAGTCGTGATATCTCTGACCTGATAATTAAGTCGCCGAACGACTACCATACCTACAGCAACTGCCTCGCGCTTCATGTTCTTCGAATACGTCCTCAAAGCATTGCCCAGCTGCTTTTCTTTCAATTCAAAGTACAAACATAACGAAATCCAAGGAAAAATCCCGCACAAGGAGATTGCTAGGTAGCCTGAACTGATTATTCAGTCACTATTTAGCCATTACTCGACCATTATCCAACCATTATCCGATCAGTATTCAGACACTATCCATTCATTATTGGACCATTATCCAACTAAAGTTTTACGTTTTTAAAATTAATTCTAAAGTTTTTTTGTGCAATATAACGTGTATTAGGTTGATTATCAACAACTATAAAAGTTGCAATTTTTTTGTCAAAGATGGTTGTAGTGGTTACTGCAAAATGCTTTTGGAAAAATGCCAACTGTCTGCTTTAATATTTTTTGTGTTTTTGTTTGCAAAACTGGATTACATAAGTGATTAAAACTTTTCATATTAATTGTGCACATCTAATTTTATGATTTTTAAGTAATTAACATTTCACAAATCTAAATGATTGTCGCGTTTTTTATATTCATACTTGAACTAAGAATAAAATTTCAAGCAAGTGCAATTCCTTATAACGAAATAAACTGTAGAACAGGGCTTACCCAAGTCGGTTTCATCTACTGCAATCCCAAAATCTCCAGCGTTTTCTTTCGAAACAATTCGCTCCTTTTGAATGGAATTCGATAAACTTTTAAACTTTCTCAGTTCCTGAAACTTGTCCTCGTTAAATAGATATCCAGCAGCGAGTCGAGAAAGAGTCGGATGTGTAAAGTGTGAAAGCCGTGCCGGCGTGGGTGTCTTTCGCGTTTCGCGCCGATTAATCAGTCGTCGCTATGGAAAGGCAAGGAGAGCGGATATCTTCCTCGAAAAAATAATCAAGAAAAACCGCTGGAGCTCGTGCGTACGAAGTTTCCTTATTCGTCGCTGACTTATAATTTTGCCCGTAGCTCGTATGGACTTGTTGTAAGCAGCAAGTAACGAGCTTTCGTAATACAAGTTTTTCTCTCATGTTTTTATTTATTTAATCAAGAAACAATTTTTTACATCGCGGTACCGAAATTTTAGTTTTTTATAACTCGTGACCATCAATATTTTTACAAAACAGATATTTATAACACATATTTGTGCTATCAATAAAAGCGTGTGTTTTGGAACTGCAAAATTCAATCCACATAAAATAAAACAATATCTACTATTGTAACTGTTTTTAACTGTTTTCGAATAAGAAACTCGTTACATTTGAAATCTCTCCCTACGTGGTAAATAAAGTTTTTCATTTTTTTCTATTTACATAAATCTACTTACGGTTTCCACCGTAATGCAAAAAATCTCTCGAAAGATGAACTCGTTACTCGTCTATTTTGAAACGTCAGGAGGACGGAAAAAAATGAAAAGCATCGATAAATCGCAGCTCCAACACCTAATTAACACGTAGCGGGCGTTAAAATTCCCCGGCGATGCAGCCAAGGCACGTTAGCCCGAACTCAAAAGAGAAAGAGTGGAAAGAGAGACTCGCGACCACCACAGAATGAATCTCGAAATAGTAGCCGCGCGGATGAAGGAAATATCCCTGGGGATGTTGGGCAATCCCGAACGATCTCGACGCTCTTCTGACGTCACTGCTTCCCTCTCTCTCTCTCTCTCTCTCTCTGTCTTCTTTTCCACTTGGGCGTTTCATTTTTCGCTCTTTATTAGCGAACGCACTCCCGGCCTAAGGGTCCGAGAGATTATTCCGAGGGGGCTTGAGTTACATGAATTTCTTCTTTTTGCACTTGTCGCGCGATGGGAATGACACACGCTGGATTGGATTTTTTCATGGCGTTTTCAACTTGTACAACTGCATGAATGTAAAGAGTAAAAATATTCTCTTATTGGAATAAACTCGTTAATTGTTAGAAATTGAGAATGGAAAACTTTTAAATTATCTGCGCGATGAGAAGAAGATCCAGACATCAATAATTTATTTGTTATCGCATTTACTATTTTTCGGTACTTTATTCATGCTTAATTTTTAATAATATAATCAAATAAATTAAATATTACATGCTATTTTAAAAATAGTGTACACAAAAATATAAATGAGTTTACAACTTAAAAGAGAGTTTTGATTGATCAACTTTTTTAAACGAAACGATTTTTATAAAAAGATTAGTTATTTTAATTATCGAATGAAAATTGAATGATATCTAGTAAAAGAAAACCGAACGTTGCAGCAAGAATTGAATGCTCTAAAAATAGGCTTAAAATAACAAACAATATTTTTCTAAAAAGAGGAAAATAAAATTCCATTTACCTGAGTAAGCCAGACATAAAATATTCGTCGAATGGTAGAAAATTAGAAAAAAACCCATAATATTTTAAGTTAACTAATGAATTCTAAGAAAAGAAAAAAAATTGTGTTAAGCGTCGTTTGGGAGAAATGTAAATAGACAGCCGAGGGGTTTAGTAAGTATTTGTATCTGCAAGTAGATACATTCCAAGCTAAGTAATACAAATGCTGATTTACGTGTAATTGTTATCAAGCGCATTATTTATTAATTATAAGAACGCTTAATTCTACAACTTGTTTTCTTATGCTCGAATACGAAATATCTTTTTGTCTTTCATTCACTGAAATAAGACATTTTTCATGCTTTTGTTGGTCAATTTATTATATTATCAAGCACAACTCTTTCCTTAATCTAAAAAAATACCACATTTCAAAATCCAAACCTAATTTCTTTTCACTGAAATTTCCCATTCAAAAATATGCTTGTCAGCTCATTTTCTTTACGCCCGGATAATTAACTTTAACAAAAGCACAAAGCACCTGTCAGTGAAGCCTAATTGTCAAATATTGCATCATCCAAGAAGTGCAATCGATAAAGTGCCCACTAAAAAGCCGCTCTCCCGCGGCAAAATCTGCGTCAGCAGTGAAAAGCAATAAACGCGCGGCTTGAAAAAAAAGCGAGAGTCGGGCTGGGCAAAATGCTTGCGCCCCCCGCCGACGAACGTCGGTCCGAGAGACCGAAAGCCGAGCGATTGATCCCTGGAATTCGGAGATTTTGTTGCAACGTAATTATTGTAAATACTGCGCGGCGCACGTGCCGGACGAGATTTTCCCGAGAGGGAGCCCGGAGGCGGCGCGCGGAGAGCGCAGAGCAGCTTCGGATTTCGAATTTAAAAAAAGAGCACCACAAAATTAACGAGTTTGCCGGCGATGGTGCATTTTCATTTTTTTTTTTTAAGTTTTGCCGAAACGGTTTTTCAATTACTACAATAATTTTATCAAGTAAATTTCTTATTCATAGATTTAAGTCATTTTTAAGTGTACACTTTTGGCAATTATAAACTTACAACAGTTTTACAAACAGAAAAAGATACTACATTTGAAAGAAACTTAAAGTAATGAATAAAAATGAAAAAAGTTCTTTGCTTTTTTAAACAATATAGAATCAAAATAATTTTGAAGCAAATAAATTTATGATTTGAAAATTGTTTATTGCAAGATTAAAAATTTATTGTTTGACCCAACAGAAATACTGCCTTGTTGACTGTTGCTTTAATTTAGAATACACTAATTCATATATTATTTATTAACAATATTTTTCTATTTTAACTCCAACGGATTATGAGGTTTATTGTATATTATAAAATTCTATTTTCCACGAGTTACATAGTAACAATGTTTACAGTCGTTTATATCTGACCCAAATAGTTTGAATTTCTTGAATTCATCAGACAGTGGGGTTGAATTAAGAATCACACACTTGTTGTGCACCACATTTTGGACGGACTGTTTTCGTATAA
This sequence comes from Ormyrus labotus, assembly GCA_035582975.1. Lineage (NCBI taxonomy): Eukaryota > Metazoa > Arthropoda > Insecta > Hymenoptera > Ormyridae > Ormyrus > Ormyrus labotus. The sequence continues at coordinate 8,843,822 of JAWWEO010000021.1, forward strand.
AAGCATGCAGAACAACAAAGCCTAATCAAAGTATCAATGAAAAATCGTTTGTGAATATTTGTGATTGGGAAATTTGTTTTTTAGCACATTAAAAACATTTTTATGAAATTCCTTTTTTCGATTGGGGTTTTTTGTTTGCATAGAGTTTGTAAATTCAAAAAATATGAAAATACGTATCTTGCGATGAGGTGAGGTTTGCCTGGTAGGGAGAGTTACCGCCTGCGTAATATAAAAAAAGGGGCAGCTCTTGAACCGAACGACAATGTTCTGCCCAACGGTGGCAGCTCGAAGGCGCTTAACCAAGCTCTCCTCTCAGCGCAAAGCGCGCTACAATAAAGAAGACGAAGAGAAGAAGCCGGGGCTTTCGGCCAAAGCCGCTCCCAGCGCGCGTCGCGTCTGGCCTCTAGCGCTATTTAGTACTTTGGCAGCGCTCTTCGGAACAGGCTCTCTCTCTCCGTCTCTCTCTTTGGCTCTCCTCCTCAGCGTCTCGACGCACCTCCTCTCCACTGGGAGTCGGCATCGCGCCGTCAAGGCTCGCTCTCTCCGCTGGCTCGGAGAATGGACGTCGGCGGTGGTGAGGGAGCGCGAGCCGCTTTTAGACGGCCGCTGCGCCGACGGAGTAGTCGCTCGCGCACCTTGGGCAGCCTCCACCTTGCGCTCGCCGGCGAGGCGCTAGCACGCGCCCGGACTCTAGAGTGCCCCCTGTGATACCCAAGTGACCTAGAACGAACGAGGCGCCGAGAGTGAACAGTGTGCAGGAGAAGGAATAATCGGTAGCTCGATGACGAGGCTCGGCCGAGCCCCCAGTCCCCTATGGGTCTGCGCCCCTGCCGAGCAAGCGGCTCACGGCAGGTCCCCGTAACTCGGCGAAAGTGGTGCGCGTCGCGAGGAGGGACTGGGAGGCCATGGCGGAGCGGCCGGGCAGGCGGAGGTCCCGCCGCGACAGCCTCGACGCGCCCTCGTCGCTCGCCGGCAACCCGTCGAGGACGCCTCCCGGCTCCAAGGACCGCAGGACCAGCCGCAGGATCACCGGCAAGCCTATCAAGGAGCGATGGCTCCTCACGCGCAAGACCTGGCGGTACATGACCGACGCCGGCCGCAGGCTCCTCCCCGACGGCAGCCACAACCGCCCGGAGGACATCCCCAAGATCGAGCAGTACTTCCAGGAGGTCTGCGCCAAGGAGCCGAGGTTCCTCCTCTGGCGGAAGGCCTCCTACCCGGGCTCGCTGGCCTTCCGGGCGGCCCGGAGGAGGAGGCACCGGCCCGGGGGCAGCTGCAGGACCAAGCCCAGCTCGGCCGACGAGGCCGACGATTCCAGGGGCTCCAGCTCCAGCATCGGGCTCGCCTCCAGCCCCAAGCAGGGCCAGGCCAAGCTCGACCTGGCCAAGCTCAAGCGCGAGTGGCTGCTCTCGTCGAAAGGGACGAGCGCCGAGGGCACCGGCTGCCCCGCCTCCCCGGCCTCCCCGGTCCAGCAGCGGCGCAGGTCGCCGCAGGAGGACAGCGAGGCCAAGCTCCTCGCCGACATGCTGCAAAAGTACCTGAACATGCAGGCCGACCCGCCGGGACCAGCGCCGGCCAACGCGGCCAACGCGGCTGGCGGCAGCAGCAGCGGCAGCGGCAGTACGAGCAAGACCACCGCCGCGACCAGGTCCGTAGCGAGCGAGCGCTCGACGGCCGGCCGCTCGACGGACGGGCTCGCCAACGAGCCCCAGACTTCCCTGCCGTCTACCAGCCTGTCTAGCAGCCTCGACTACCAGAAGCTCATCGAGAAGCTGGAGCAGCACCTCCGGCAGATCATGGCGGAGGGCAGGAGGGAGGAGGCCGCCAGGCTCGCCGCCTCCTCGGCCAAGACTAGGAGCGCGAGCAACGGTGCGCCCGGTGTCGCCGCGAACATGCCCAGAGTGACTATTCCCTACCAGAGTGATTACGTGCACAAGTCCCTGCTCGAGACGCTGAGTCGGTACTACAGCAAGTCTCCGAACAGGGAGCACGTCATCTCGGACATCCTCACCGACAGAAAGCTGCTTGAGAAGCTGTACTTTGATCTCAGGTGTACCCGGGGATTCCGGGGACCTCGCGCGACCGGCGCCTACACCTCCCCCTCGGCCAGGTGGTGGAACCAGCCGACCCCCACCGCGACAACGAGAACCAGCAGGTTCTGCAAAGACGGAGAGGGCCAGTCTGGCCTGTCAGGTACGAAAAGGGACCTCGGCTCTCCTCCGCCGCTCATAGCCGTCCAGGGCCCGAGCACCGATCGCGGACCCATAGACTTTGGCACCCAAACCGATCCCGTGGCCAGAGACACCCTGGAGAGCCTCCTGCTGGAACGGGAGAAGGAGGAGCAGTCGTCCCCTCCGCCGTCGGGCAAGGAGCAGCACAAGACGGGCCGGCGGCGAAGCAGCCTGGACAACGACGACGTCTCTCCCTCCGTGAGCGACACCATCAAGCGCTACCTAAGAATGGCTCGGAAGAAGTCGATGGACGCGGACAAGGCCGACCGGTTCAAGCGCATCAACTACGACCGGAACCTGCGCAACATCAAGGCCAAGGGCGAGATAACGAAGCCGGGCGACGACGACGGCAACAACAAGGGCTGCCAGACGGAGGAGAACTGGATCCTCGGCTACCGGGAAATGAACAGCCTCGAGCCCGGCGAGGCGATCTCGGACGCGGAGACGACGGCCTCCCCCATCAGCAGGAACGCCAGCTCGAGGAGCAGCATCGACGCGGGCCTCGGCAGCGAGGACGCCCCCTCCACCCCCAAGCACCACCAGTCCTTCCTCTCCCATCTCCTGCACGGTTCCCACAGCTCGCACAAGGAGAAGCCCCACTCGGCGCCGGGTTCGCCCGCACTAACCTCCACCTCGAATCCGCCAGGTGGCGGCGCGATGCAGAAGAGCAAGTCCTCCAGCAGCGTCGTGCACCACAGCAGCCGGGTCGCCAAGAAGATCTTCAAGTCCAGGAGCAAGAGCTCCTCCAGGGCCATCAACCTCGTCTCGGCGTGGACGCCACAGGTGAGAGACCCTCTTATTGGCCTCTTATTGGCTCTTATTGCTTTCTCCTTTGTCCTCTTCGATTAATCCAATCGACAATTTCACTACTAAAATACGCACACTTAAAGCCGGTCTTTTTCCATTATTCTTTAGCGGTTTGCATTAGGAAAAAATGTTAAAACCGTAAATTTTGAGCTACTCCAACGCAGCTAAAAGCGTGGCTGTGAGCGTAGCTCTTTTTCTTTGCCGCCGTGGTATGCGTGACTCGATTCTTGTTTACGCTTATTAATAGACTTCGAACTCTAACTTATAATATAAATATGAGCGCTCGAGTTTAAAGTATTGCAGACACGTCGGTAAATATTATTTTAGTTATATTATAAGAAGAAAACAGTTACATTGAGAACCAAAATTAAATCATGCGAAAGAAGCTGTCTGACATCTTGTAGGAACCTGAGTGGACGTTTATAAAAAACTTTCTTTAATACCGTTTATGTAATGCGGAAAACTAATGCTCGCTACACTGTTTTGAAATAAAACGAAAAAAAAAAAAAAAAAAAAATAGAAATAATTCAACGTTGTAAATTGCTGATTAAAAATTTTTGAAAAACTAGTTAAAAATACGAATTAAAGTTTTCTTTTTTAAATCGATTAATTTACACACTCGACTCTCACGTTTCTTAAAAGACACGCGGTGTAGCGACGATTTTATAAATACATGAGATGAATAAGCCAACTGTTGTGCTTTTCAGAAAACGTGTAGAACAAATGCGTAACCGAATAGAAAAAAAAATTGATGATGCTGTTCTCGTAGTCTGTTTCGTGTCTTTCATTTATATTTTTATCGCGCGGCGTTAATGCACGCATTCTAGTCTAGAGACTTTAAAACAAGCTGATTACTAGAACTTTACAAGCGAATATCACGAGGACGAAAAATAGAATGTTTTTATTATCTAATATGAAGAGACTATAATTTTATCAGCTTTCGCATAAAGTTTAACGAAGTTCTCGAGCGGAATGCTTTACGGCGTATAAAAAAAAGTGATATCAAATTTAAAAAATCTTATAAAGCTTAATTTTTCTTTATTGTTATTGGCTTTCGTGAAATACAGTTTACTTGATACGTCATTTTAATGGTTTGTTAAAGTCTTACTAGAAAATTGACCAGTTTGAGTACTTTATTTTAGAAATTTTGTTCTACTTAATGAAAGTAAAGCGATTATTTGTTATAATAGACGTAAGCTCATCTCCAACAGCTTACTCGGAAAAGACACTTAAAACAGATTTCTCGGAAGCTTCATTAGGAACGAGTAGGCTTTAGACATTTCCAAATAATTTTTCTCCGAGTACTCAAAATAAAGCTTTGGAAAAGTAAAAAGCCTGGCTTTCTCGCCTCCTTGTCGTTAAAATCGGTGGAGAATCGGCAAGCGGTAAAAAAGGTCGAATTATCGGCGGCCGCTCGCTTTGCTTGCTCGGGGTGTGTTGGTAAGGCTCACGTGTCACTGGGTCACTTATATTTAGGAAAGAGCGGTACTCTTTTCTCGACCCACGCGCCGTCATTGGAGGCTTTCACGCAACCGATCGTAATCGTAAACCGGCGGGCGCCTCTCCGGGCCGCTATTATGTGCCGCGAAAAATATACAAGCAGGCGCGAGAGGCTTCGACTTTCGGCTGGGCTTTGTGCGGACGATCGCGAGCCAGCTGCTTTGCTTAGTCTACCGTTTTCGACATTCGAAAAATCCCGATTTTTTTCATTCTTATAATTATTATAGAGAGTTTTACCATTTGGTACACTTACGCTTGATACAACTGTTTATATTTCTTTTCTGCGTAAATAACCGATAAATTGAAACGCGCGCATGAAGGTTTAAATAAAATTTAATTTTAAAGCGAAAAGCGAAAAAGAATCGAAACAATACGTCTATTTTTAAGAAAAACTTTTAAAAACTCGGCTTAGAATAACGATTCCTATTTGTTATTGTCTAAAGTGGATATTTACGAAAGAGGTGCAATAAAAATTAAAAATTTTCCAAAATAAAAAATTCAGAAGAAGGAAGCTTGGAATATAGCTTCGCTCCCGCCTATGTTTTAGATTTACGACTTCTGATTGGAAATACTCCAAAGTTTAGTTTAAAGACTGAATAGAGGTAAAAGAAAGTTATTGTAAAAGATTTTTTATTCTGAAAATAAGTAATTCAGTTTTTCTATTTAAGTTTATTACCGCATTATTTTACTTTAATTAATTGAACGAGATTAATCATGTATTGAAGAAAAATTCAGCTTTTTTTAGAATTGAGATTAACCTGTAATTACCGTCAAACAAATGAATAAAGACATCTTGTATTATATTTTCACTTTGACTGTCATAACGCTAAGAAAAGAAACAGCTTTTCCATCGGTAAAATTCAGCAGGAAATCTACTTTCCCGGAAAGCTGGAAACTTGACGTAGAAATGCCGCTGGAAACGGATATAATCGGGGAAGCTCGCGTAAGGGCGACCTTGGAAGTGGAGCGGCGAAGATGCCCGTTAAAGCGGGCCGACGATAACCAATTTAGGGCCTCGGAATTTCGCCGCCGCCGACGGAAATAGCCGCGGACGCCGCTCTGCCTTCTTTCTCCCGCGCTCTGCACGTGCTGCTCGCCGGAAATTTTCTCTTTTTCTCCCGGGAGCCTCGTGGGAATGTGAAATTTAGGAAAAACGCCCGGATAAAACGCTCAAATAAAGAGGGAGGAGAAAAGCGTAATCCTATTACCGCGGAGAAATCTGCTTCTGGGGACGTGCAAGTCGTTTTTGCAACCCATATTTATGGCGTCAACGAGGCTTAAGCTGCATTTTTTACATTTCCATTAAAAGTTTTAAAATTTTATGCACGAAATATGACGGACAAATTTAATGGGAACAAGTTGCCCCTGGGGAATCTTTGTTGCTAAGCTTTTTTAGATAAAATTTTCATATTCAGTTAAGTTATTTAAGTTTGATTAAATAAAATAAAGAGAAATTAACTAATTCGTAAATCATTGACCCGTTGGACTTTCTAATACGGAAATAAATTAAAGGTACGCATCTATACGTATAATTAAATTATAACAGCATCAAGATTGCTCTCGTAAAAGAGCTCTATAAAGTCCCTTCTCGTCTACTATCTTCCTAAATACTCTTCACTCTTATTCTGCTCGGCTCCGGCAGGCCGATCGGACGTTAGCTCGAGTATTAAGCTGTTATAATGACGCAATGAAAAGTATCGCATACTACTCGTATCTGTTTAATAACGGCGACCACTGAATTTTTTCATGGTTTGGTGTTTTTCAAAATAAACTGGATTTATGAAAGCTGCTTTGTGCGGCGCTGCATTGAGCGACTTCAAAAGATGTCGTTCCGACGGTATGAGATCGCAAACGTTTTAGGGGGCTGTATTTTCTTGGGTATTAAAGGTATTAACAAAATTCCAAAAATTTTCAAAGAAGAACTCTTTTGTAGTTTAATGTGCTGCAAACGAAAGGCTACTGCCACATTTTTTATTGTAATATTAAATTGAAAACTTGTTAAAGTAAAATATGAATGTATATAATGTTAGTACGATTAATATTAGTACAATTTCGAAATATGAAAAATTGAAGTTTATTTTAAAGACGATAAAAATGTTTTAGCAAAGAGAAGCTTAAAATAGTAAGAGAAGTATTTTGAAGTCATAGATGAAAAATCGATTTGACGGTTTCAACAATCGGAAATGACTTTCGGTATTTCTGTAGTTTCGAATTGTTTTTCTGGATTCTAAAACTTTGTCAGAAAACAAGTTTTGAAATATTGCAACACTTAAAATTAAACGAGTTAAAATTTGAACGGTTCTTCCCCTTTGACCTTAAAATTCATATAGCGTTCAATTTTAAAAACTAATGAATCACATAAATTTTTTTACGTAATTTACAAATTGCACCATCTAATTCAAATCAAATGTTATGATAATTATAGCATACGCAAATCTTTGAATAAGAATAAACTACATACTCTCTTGTTTGATTAAAATAGAATATATTTATTCAATAAATTTTTTATTTTATTTCGCAAAATCCCATTGAATTTACAAGAAGAATAACTGCAATAATTTCAATTTCATTCCAACATTTTTTCGCGTTTAAAATGGCGCTTCTCTAAATCAAAATGTATTTCACAATTAGGTTTAGGCAAATGATTTCTGAAGTGACGCACACCACCGCGGCAGGACGCATTCGTTTTCATTAGGAGCTAATACCTCTTACCTCCGACGCGCATGATAATGAAGATTATCTCAAAGTTACACAGCGGGTTTTAGCACGATTTTAATTGACTATCGCTTCGCGCCGCTGTTAATCCTGCTTCGCTATCAGAGTCTACCTGAGGAATATGTAGAGCTGCCCTCCGGCGAATTCAATTCGTGTCTCGTAAAGTTTTGAACGCGCAAACGTAAATTAAGTGTTTTTTCTAGAATAATACTAATCTTTAGCTAGTTTTTTAATGAACCGATAAGGGTATCGTGCTTTTTATTGTATTAGTGCAAGTAATATAAATTGTTGAGAGAACTATTATGAAACTTTGATATTACTTTCCAACTAATAATTAAACGAAAACATTCAGTCAAGTTGAGTAAAGTACTAAAATTTTCTTTTCGTGTTCTTTGCAACCACGAACTTTTTCACTTTACTGGATATTATCTTGTTCATTAAAGTATTAACAAGTATTAGTAGTTAAAATATTTACCTTTTATCAGTATTTATTTCCGCTGCAATCAATTACTGAAATGGTAAAAGAAGATTGTACGAATATTAAAAAGTTCGAATGAAGTCGTTCTATAAATATAAGATGATTTTATTAAAAATAGTTTTCGTGCATCAAGCGGCCAGTTACGGCATCTCGTGAACTCGCTAAACTTCAATTGTCCAATCCCACGTGGAGCAACTCAGCCGTACAAGCCAAATAATTTTCCTCGATTTGCATGCTTTAACTCTCAATTCCTTGCTATTTTTTTCAATCGTCCTGCTCTCTTTTTACGCGCAACCGCGCTTCCCACTCTCTTTATCACCTGGAATTTTCCACCACTGGCGGTCGGCAAATAAAAAAAGCAGGATGTTTACACTCCTGTCGCGCGCACTTGTAAATATCAGATTTAGAAAAGCGTCGGTATCGGAGAGCTTGAATGCAAAAGCTGCAAAAGTTTCGCACCGAGCTTAATCGTAAAAGTTTTACGCGAACTCCGCCGCCGGGCTTTTTGCGGTATAAGCATTTTTCATAAAGAATGAAAAATTATTGCGTAAGCTTTGTTTTATTCCGCGACTGCATTGTATTTACATCAAGTTGCATAAGTGGACTTTTTGATAACTTGTTGAATATACTTTTACATTTATTTTCTTACTTTATTCTGCTTTAATCTGTACTCATTTGTTTATTTGTTTAATTTAGGTGAAAATTGTATTTTGCAACGGAGTTATACATGCATGACATCTGCATTTCAATTATATCAAATATCTCCCGTAGTACTTTACTAACGTGTTTGGAATACTAAACGGGGTGTCAAAATGATTAATAACTGAAACTCCTCTAGTACTGCAATTGATATAATACTCGGCATAAACTGAATTAAACTTTGGATTAGGCAAAACCTGGATTTCGAAAATTCCAAGTTGCACAGAAATAATTGCCGACAAAATTTTTAAATTCCGAATTACTTTTGATACTTGACATGAAATTATGACGGCTAGGATGAATTACGATAATTTCCAAAAACGTTTGTAAAAAAAAAAAAAACAGTTCAATATCATGCTTTTAAAATCGAATGAAAAATGCTCGTTCAAAGTTTTGCTCTTAAAACATAGATACTAAAAATAAATGGTCGAATAGCAGAGTTGAAAATTCTAGTCGATATTATTTAAAGAATAAGAGCCAGAGTAACGAGTGAACTCGTAAAGGATGAGGCTAATAATTAGATTGGGACGTTGCAGGGCAAGTGCACGTGGGCCGGCACCGGTGGGCGACGCGTCACCTTGCAGGATACGCAGCTGCGCTCGCTTTCGGAGGTCGAGCGGAAGGTCCTCTGCCGCGTAGCTGTCGCCAAGCTCCAGACGCTCAACCTCGGCGTTCATATCAGACCTCCCAGTGGTGAGTTGCACTTATTTTTATTTCTGAAAACGATCGACAATTATTAACATTCCTGAATAAATCAGCAATCCAATTGTTCTCAGCGAATTTAGATAGTTCTTCGTTTCCTGCACCCAATGAACGTATCATCAGCGAAAAACAGAAGCACAACCCTCGCAATAAATACTCTCATCCACTCATTCGGATTTATAAAAAGCTCGCTCCGTTCTAAAATTACTTGAGAAAATCGAGCAGCACGCTTCTATTTACGCCTTATGAAATATTATTTCATCGTCTCTCGCGAAGTAGGTATGCGAGATATGATTGACGTGTTTATACGCGTTTATACGCGGCCGGCCGTTCGATTCGGGATATAGCTGCTGCGGAGGAGCGACGCTGGGAAGCTTGTCCGACCTGTTGTTGCCGTTTTAGATATCGGTCTTACTTTGAGAGCTTGCGCTTATTGCTTCTCTCTGGAATAGAGCTATTATTTTTGTGCTTTTCATTTTAAAGCCATGAAAGAAGACCCGTATAAAATGTCTCGAAACTCATCTAATATTAACCGTATTGTTTTCCTATCGAACATCGCTACGTCAGAGAATTGACGAAACGGCTTGCTTTAAGATAACACAACGTCACTTTCGCGAAGCCAAACTAAAATAAATTGTTTATTATGTAAACCAGCCCCTTTTCGCCCGAAAACCAAGAAATGCACCGTCCCACCTATTAATAAGAAAAGCCGAACTCTAAATCGCAAGATGAACTTATTTTTACCGCACCTTATAATATCGAGTGTCAAAATAATGCGTTGCAGCAGCAAATCGTCTCCTCCTCAATCAGCCTCGACAATCCTTCCTTGTCCGAAGTCAGGGCGCAGATAACTCTAGCCTCGGGAATTGATAAATCTCTATGTCGCGCGCTTATTTTCGAAACTTAACGATAGCAGCGGCCAGAGATCTGGGTCAAGTTTTTCGTTTACGTCGGTTGTAGCCCCCGGCGAGTAAGAGCAGCTTTTTGTCCCTCGAGCTCTGTTTTTATTGCGAGCGCGCACCTTTGATCTCGCGCTTTTTCGACAAGCCGCGCGGCTACTCGTAAATAAAACAAGTGGCACAAGTACAAGCGCACCCGGGAAAACTAGGTTTATGTCTGCTTCTTGCTTCTAGAGAGCCTCAGCGGAGGATCGGTCACTGCGAAACCTAAGAGGAGAGCCTACCTGTTGAAGAGGAAGGCCTTGACCACCGGCTTCTTCGACAGCAAGTCGAAGGAGGAGAAGGACAAAGGTTAGTGTACTGATTTTATGCTTTCTAGGAATTTCTAACATCTTCATGCAATTTAATCTAAATTTAACATATAAACCACTACCTTAAGTAATATGTTACGCGAGAGAAATAACATTGTCAGGCAAAGGGCATTAATTAAGGCATCGTTATCACTGATCCATTCAATGAGAGACAAACACTGCACTAAATTGGGCTCTTCGCTGCAGCTGCGGCCACGTGAATGCCCTTGACTCGAAGCCACGTACAATGGTATTGATTATTCAAAGGCTTTACAGTTGACTAGCATCAAAGCCAGGAACCGATCCAGGCTTCCCCCGCACATCGATGGAAATTTTACTTAAAGAAATAAAATGAAAAAGGAGGGATTCGTGACTGAGAAAGAAACTGCTAGAGGAGCAAGCTAGCTGCACGGTCTATGAATGAAAAAGAAGAGAAGAGAAGTGGCCGACCTCGGCCGAGCACATGGGCTTATTTTCGCGCTAAGCGCGGGCCCCCGGGGAGGACGCCCGGCTATATTTGTCGGCGACAAGCGCCACGTCAACGCGCCAAAGCCTCTTACTACTTCGGACCCGCTCTGATGATGGCCAATTTCTAGGCTCATTTCCCTTTTTTCAACCTCTAACGTACCGAGAGCTTAGGAGCTTTCAGTTTAACTTGATTCGATTTCGGTTAAAATTTTAATTGACGTTTTGAAAAGCTTTCGTAAGCTTGTTAAAATCGCTTTTGAAATCACTTGAATTACCGGCAATCAGTTAAAATCACTCCTCTCTAAGAGCATCTCTCAGCGCTTTCTCACCTAGAAGTAATTTGGCCAGCGATATCGGCGAAACGTCCGTCGTTGTTCGCTCTAATTGCGCGCCGCTATTGCTAAGCGGGCCGCGCTCTCGGCATTTTCCCCGCTCGGAACGCGGGCAAACAACCCTTCGACTCTCTTTTCGTTTGCGCAACGAGCGCGACGCTCTTACGTTTATAAATAGCCCCGCGGGGAGCGCATGGACAGGTATTCGGAGCGTTTAAGTAGGATTTATCGGGCTATGAGTGCCGAGAATTGCTGCATTCCGACCGAGAAAGCATGACGGAGCAGAGGGCTTTTGTCTCCTGTCCTTTGCGTTAACAAGCTTTGTGGTATCTTTCAGTATTTATTTTTATAAATTTTCTTTTTTATTTTAGTCAGGCTCTTCTAGTGAATCGATTTTCTTTTTGTTAAATAATGTAAGCTGAAATTCACAGAAATCATGTTATTCATAATGATATCGCTTTCACGTTGGCAAATAACAAGTTCTCGGAATTCAAAGTTTAATCGGCTTGTAATAATTTAGTGAAAAGAATAAAGTAGACTCTTCTAATGAATCGTTTCTTTTTGTAAAATAATTATGAAGTAATTCTATAAAGAGTAGCTGAGTGACTTTTCAAGCTGAAATTCACAAAAATCATTTTCATAATGATATCGCTTTCACGTTGGCAAATAACAAGTTCTCGGAATTCAAAGTTTAATCGGCTTGCAATAATTTAGTGAAAAGAATATAATAAGTTTTTAATGCCGGCATTTTATAAAACTTTTTATTAAATATTTATATTTTAATGAAAGCATTAAACGGTTCTATTCTATGTTGTATTCAGGTGATTTATATGCCTCCTTATTATCCTCTACCTCTTTTAATTGAAACATTTTTTATTTATCCTAATTAAGCGTGAGATTAAATCACGAAAAGCCATTTCAAAGTGTATTAGCATTACTCACAATGTAAACTCGTTTCATTAGATTTAGTGGAAAAAAAGCTTTGATATTTATTTGTACTGAACAGTCAAATTAGGAAAAACGTGTAACATTATTTCAGAGAAAATTTATTTCTGGATAAATTAAATACCACCATTTAAAATGTAATAAATTCATATTAGGTCGGGACACATTCTGCAATATTTGGACAATCCAAATTTCTGGAAATGATGTATCAAAAAGCATATTTTCATAATAAAAAATTTTTAACCTTTTGATATACGATTTTTTTTTTATAAGTGCGTTTAAGCTACATAAAATAGAATGTTTATAATATTACGAACGAAAGCAAACGAAATTATTAATTATTAATTACTATTTAAAGGTATTATTTGAAAATCAGCAATTACACCTCGCCGGTATCCAAAACAGTAAGGGCCGGCAAGGCTAAGACGGTCGGTGCAAATTGCATTCCGAAGCGCAGCCCAGCGAGATGATGGGGTAGCAAGCGCCGGCTTTCGATCTTCGACGCGCCGCGATAGAGCGAATACAATTACGGAAGCCTCGTTATCGCGGCCGGACGCTCCGTAAACGATGGCTCCGCGGGCTAAGATCAATTTCCCAATCTGGAATATCGAATTTCCCCGCAGCTTTCTACCGACACTTGCCCTATCCCGGTCACGTGAATTGCTGGGAGGTTTGGGAGCACTCCTGCCAGTCGCGTTGAGGGGCTAATTCAATTGGGAGTGGTATTTTACGTTTTGAGTAAAAAGAGTTTTGTAGAAATGTAAAATTATTGATGGCCAACGTTTTAATTTAAATTCTTCGGTTTTGCAAAAGCAAATGAATACATTAAAATTATTCAATTAAATCACATATTATAAATGTATAATCAAATTGCTTGGTTTCGAGCTGCTTTCAGGCTAGGATGTTCAATTAAATACATATTTCGAATATAATCAACGTTATAATAAATTTCCATTAAATATTTTCTTATTTAAGAACAAATTATAAAGTTTCCTATGCAATTAGTGTACAATTTGACTCGAACGAGAAACGTTATTGTAAAGCTAATATGTATTATAAACGGTATAATATAAGCTTTTATAATAAGCTTTTAAATACAAATTTTAAAATGCTTTACAAAATTAACTTATCACTAGCAAGCTTCTACCTTAAAACTCATTTTCGACTTTCTGTTTACAAGTTTCATTATAGTAAGATAATTAAGCGAGAGATGCTTTTCTCGATCAGCAAAAGTCCGCTGAAAAACGCGCTTCGCGGCTAAACGAGGGGCGACTCGCGCGGTGAACTTGGTAATTTTATTTCGTTCCAACTTTTACCAACTCCATCCCACCTCCCCCGCAACGACAATAGATTTTCTCTATTTTTACGCTTTTAATCCATGACTTTATTGGCGATTACCTGCGGATTTTCTTTCGACTGTTGAACGATATATAAATAGTAGGTTCGCTTGATTAATTGCATTCTCAAGATTTGAGACGACTGACCGACATGGGCTTGCATAAGAGGAGAGAGAGAGAGGAGCTTTCGGAACTTAAAAATACCGCGAGCGCGCAGGTCAAGTCAAATGTAAAATATTTGACAATGCGAAACGAAATGCAGTCGAACGACGCGCGCCTCTTAAAGTTTCTGATTATAGATCGCGAGATCTGGGACATGCGAGAAACACTTCCGACGAACAATTCTACGAGCTCTTACGAAAAACGATGTCGAACCGTTTTTTAACCAAGTCGTGTTTTTCGGGTATTAAAATCGAGTCTATTAAACCTGATAATTCTGTAGTCAAAGGATATAAAATATCATACAGTTTCATTTATGCCGTTATCAACAATGTATGATTACAAAGTAATAAAATAAGCTTTTTTTCATTATTAAAATGTAATGCAGATCCAATAACAGTTTTGAAAATGGTCCAATTAACTACTCAAAAGACAAATTTACCGATAAAACTTTTGAGCAGAAATTTCATTTTAAAATTAGTAAATTTCAATAAGCAACAATATAAAGTGAAAATTTACGTATGGAATAAAATTACAAAATCTTTTACACTTATCTCCCAAAATGTCTTATCATTGCAGCGCACACTATAAATGTCCGAAAATCGAAATTTCTCACTCGCGCCCATTCGCAGCAGCCTCCACTCGTCGCTTCTCGTCGGAGCAATGCTGCGCTCGCGAGTCTCGCTAAGAGCTTAATATCGGGCAAGTGCGCCGAGAGCGCATAAGAAGCGAAGAGTATCAAATGGTGGGCGCCGAGCTCTCGGATTTCGAGCGCGGCCGAGTGAGTGACCTCGCGCCCGAGCGAAAAGACACGTCGGCCGCGATTGACGGGCCGCGAGCCCGGCAAATAAACCCCTGCTTGCCTGCCTGCTTGCCTGCCTACGTCTCTGCGGCTACGCGGAAATATTCGCCGGACGGCTAATTTTGGAACGCCAAAATTGTAAGGCTTCTCCGTGTGCCGGAGAGCCGCTTTTTTGCGAAGCTTGCCGGGAGCTTCTTTTGCTATAGTAGCTTTTTGGGGGTTAAGGATTTCTGGCATTTGCTGCTTTATCACGTCCTCAAGATCTTTTAGAGTCGGTTTTTAAGCTCGAAAATTTAGGGATGGTTTGGCGTTTTTTTTTTTTTTTTTCGTGAAAATTTAACTCTGTACTCATCCGAGGAACTAAAATTAGTTATTGGGTTAATTGTATTTGTAAAAAGATGAAAATTTCCACTGGTAGGTCCACGATATCCTGAGGTGTGCAGAAATTAAATATAGTGTACACTGCAATTTATTACTAAAATTTAACGAAAATCGATATATAAAATTAAATTTTGCTGTTAAAAAATCTTCCTTTAAAATCATGCAAAGGAATGCTTTACAGGAGCAATTAACTTTTTTAATACGCGTAACGATCGATGCTATTATTAAACTGAGGAAACAATGCGTCCGCGTAAATATTTTACAAAGAGAAATAGCCGCGCAAAGTAACTTTGCACATTTTTAATTATGCACAGAGTTTTTATCAAAGGCAGCGACATGACATTAAAATTTTGTCCACGTCTTTGCAGAGAAATTGAACTTCAGAACTGACACGCTTCAATAATTATAAATTGTCTGATGTAGAAATTTTACTGTGCTCTCGTGTAAAGGAAATTAATGACGTTATTCAAAGTTTGGGTTTGCTAATCAAAGGAAGTTTCATATTCATGCAAAGGTAGTTCAGAAATGTCGTTGAAAAACGTTTAGAAAAAAATATTTGAAAAGTGTATTTTGAGATGTTTCGAGTATTTATAAAGATTAAAAGCAAAAAAAAGGAACCTAAATAGAGTCAGCTAACTCGATTAACCACCGAGAGGGAAAAGCCCTAATTGAAATTTTCCAAGCGCATTATCAGGAAGGAAAAATCCATTAAGAATCCGTGAGCTCGAGTTTTCTCGGCCCACGCCCGAAATTCCGGCATAGCTTCGCTCGCTCGCAAACGGACTTTGGATTTTGGCTCGGTCATCGTCTCGCGCGCCTTTCCCCGCGAGAATGCTTCGCTGTCGCCGTCTCTGCCCCCTTCAGCTGCCAAGCGCCGATCGCCTCTGAAATAAGCTGAACGCGGGTATTTTCAATAATGCCGAGTGGGAGGGGGGGGCTTGGAATTTCCTCGGGATGTCAAATTTATTCTACGCGATGATACGAGCTTTTTCCTTTATTCTTTCGATTATTAACAGCTACTTGGAGTCCCCTGGCAAATAAAGCTTGTCAATATGTTTTAGAGTCGAGTGGAGGACTCGTGTTCGGCATCTCGATTTCGCAGTGCCTGGAGAACGACAGGAATGTGCGCATCGCTTCGGGCGAGATCCCGGACGTCAGCTGCCTGACCCGCAGCAGCAGGCACGGCAGCAGGACCAGCTTTACGAGCCTTATCGAGACCAGCACGACCGCTGCCAAGACCGACGAGGTAATTACCTTTTTACAAAAAGATTTTTACATTTTTATTTAAGTTATGGTTAAAAATTTGATGGGACGCTAGAAGCATGAGAAAACGGAACAATTGCACGAATGCGGTTCTTGCTAATTGGCTGTCGTTTTCACGCGCAGTAATCCAATTAGCATTTACTGCGGGTCTGATTAGCCAATGCCTATTTATGGCAGATCTATTCGAATCTGAATTTTTTATCTTGATTGAAATTAAATTTGCTTAAAAGAATGTGAAATACATCGAGCCCAACTAAAGTCAAAGTAAAACATTTGCGGTGAATTAGTAATTTTCACAAGTTTCACTAGAGAATACTGTACTTTCGTATCGGGCAAACTCTCTCAGAAGATTCACTTCGCGAGAGCAAACGGTTGACGAAACTCAGCTCGGTAAAAAAAAAAAAAAAAAAAAAAAAAAAAACCGCTGCGCATTCCTGGCGCGCCAGAAGCAGTCGGCGGCGCGAAAAAAAAAACAGGAAAATAGTGTCGGTAGTCATCGGCGCGTGCTAAGAAGCTCGAGCTTACAGCCAAAAGCTCGTTTTCGTCACGCGCTCCAACACGTCACGGCGACGTACGTCGCGCCGGGTGTCATCGGTGACGACACGCCGCTCAACAGCCCCCGCGCGAACTATCCTGCCGCATTTTATAAATAAGCCAAGTACACGCGCCACTATTTCTTTTACTATGCGCTGGCTTTTATTTTGCAGAGCTGCGCGATTGCAGTTTCTCCAACTGTTGCTTAGGCTTTCGGGGATGATCTACGTAGTTGCGGGTTGGCTGACAATTGCTGCGAAAACATTTCGGAATAATATTCACGACGTAGTCAATGGAAAACTTGGCTTATTTTTTGTGGTGACGTTTACGTAAACTTGTCCGATTTACAATTGATCTTTCTACTAGCTGCTATCGACTCCTCGTAAACAATTTTCTGCACGCCAATGCAACTTTTCACTTAAAAGAAATCCTTACAAGTACAGGACGTAAAAACGAATAAATAAGGCGAAATAAATCTATCGATATCTCGAGTATACTTTCCCCTTTGTTTCCCTCCGTTGTTTCCTCGACTGCAATTCCTCCGAAGGAGAAAGACGGAGCGTCCTTTTTTTGTAATACTGCGCCGCACTGTAATTTTTCCGTGCCATTTACTTCTTTTCATTACGGCGAAAGAGGAAGGAGGAAGAAAAAAAAGAAAAGTGTCTTTCGATTTACCTAAAACCGAGCCGTGATATAAGCGATTTTATTAAATTCTTACGAGCAGTGTAGGCTTCGTGCTTTTGAAAAATTGAAAATTAATTGGTTTAATTACGTGTACATTTAAATCGTCCGTAGATTTGGTATAATAATGCGTTGAAAATAGACTGAACGTAAAAGATGTTGATAATTACGCAATACTGACTATATGCGGAATGCTCGGAGGCACTACAATAACATGAACCCTTTGATTAATCGCGTTAGTCTTGACTATGTACTCACTCACGTGCCTTGAGGCGTTGACTTTGATAAATAAAACGTTCAGACAATAGAACCAAAAATATTTAGTTGTAAATTCGAATTTATTTATGTTTTTAGAGTACTAAAAATATAACGTAAGACGAGTATAAATAATTGTTATACCATTTTGTCGACACATTTTTTAACAAATGTAGAATGAAATAAGAAAGAATATACGTGACAGTTTGATTCAATTAAAATATCCTTGGATCTTGTTTTAATTAATGATATAAAATCGAGTGGTAGGAAATATGTCTAAAAAGAAAAAATGTGTTTAATTAAAAAAGCTCAAATTGGCAGATTCCAAGCGTCAGGATTGTCGGTTTCGGTTGATAGATGCCGTTTGCGACGCGTTTGCGCCTGAGCTCTCAAGGAAATTGCTTCTCACTTGAACGAAAATCTTAGACATTATAGGAATTTCAGTTGGGTAAAGTAGATCGATGACTAAAAGCGGATGGAGTAAATAAAAAGCTCCAGAAGCCGGATGTGCTGGAAAATTTATGGGGAGGGAATTTTTAGAAGAATGAATAAGTCATCTAGTCATGAGTGATTATTTCGTAATTTATTGTTATTTACGTGCGTAAGCTTTTTATATAAATGTGAGAGTTTTTTTAGAGCTTTTATAATAGCTTTTTCATTCTGCTATTATTTTTATAATTGTTTCTTATTTACGGTTCTTTTTTTGTATTTTATAATAAAGTTTAAATAATTTCTTTTTTTAAATTAAACAATATCGATTACTTAATTTTAAAAAGCTCGAGTGGAATATTGATAAATTTTATTTTCGTAGTATAGAAATAAAGCAACACAAATTAATTGAGAGCTTATAGAGAAATTCTACTAATAAAAATTTTTATATCTTGAAGCCACACTTTGTCGCTGATACTGGGCATTTTCCGAGCTTACACCGCAATTTATTTTTTTCATATACTTTCAAATAATACAATATACCATTTCCTATTAAATGAACTTAAAAAGACGACATTAATACCAATATCATGGCAAATAACCTGTTGATAATTTTTTCTCTAAAAGCATGCACTAGAAGACAATGATTAATAAACAATCGAATTAAAGAAATTTGCTCGAAAGTTTCGTAACGAAAAACTCGATAGATCCAAAGACAGAGATACAGAAGGAAAGAAAAGTTCGCTGTTCGCACACCTGCAGGCGGAGGCTTGCGGAGGAGTCGCAAAAAGACACGGTCCTACGTCACGGGCGAGCGGCTCAGCTCTCGGGATGACGTCACGGGCTGTCCGACGCGAATAGAAGTCGGGGTCGGGCGCTAATTTCGGCTGCCGGATTAATTGAGATCGCGCAATTTTGCAAGAGTCTTTATTTAACGGGCCAGCCGGAAGGCGAAGCCAAGCGATACGCGATCGCGTCGACGTCGATCTCGGCAGATTCTCCGCAGATGCGGCTGACGGACGCTGGATCAACCTTTCCGACGGAATCAACATTGGGGATAGAAAAAAATACGTTGTGGCGGAGGAAGGAACTGCTGTTTTATCGGGGAAAAAAACTTGTACAATGCTTTTACCAGTTTTATTGGATTTTTCTGAAACAGAAATTTAACGTTTCCTTTATTTGAGTATCGTAATTGTTGTCAAATTATTTAACTTCTTCTGACCGACGTCCACATATGTGGACAAATATTGAATTTACTATTGTAACGTGCCCTAATTTTTTTTTTATGGAATCGACGGTGGCATTAACTACTTTGAATAAAATTCTACGAGAAGCGATCACGTTATTTAATTAAAAATTAATTTTTGCCTATTATAATTGAAGTGCTAAAGAAAGCAAAATTTATCGCGATCGTTATTAAATTAAAAGTGCTATAAAAAATATTTATTGTGAACTATTTTTTTAGTAACTCGGTTAACCCGTGGGATGAAAGGGGTTGGTAGTGGATTATTTTTTGAATATATAAACGACTCCCACGCAATTTTTCATTCCAAATAGTACTTTTGTCCACATATGTGGACACGCATTTATATAACATATACATCTGTATATTTTAAATTTTTAGAGCAAAACAATAATAGATCCATGAAAAAAATTTTTTTTATTTGTGCATTCATGGTGCTGGTCAAAAGAGGTTAAAATGCCCATAATAATATCGTCAGAGTAAGAGATTGTTATATAGTTAGTTTACGTTCCAAGTGAACGCATGATTTCTAATATTGATTTGCGACCAAGGGAACATTGCACTATTCAATGAATGTAATGCAGTACAAACGTCATTTGCTTCGATGCTTCGTTCTAATTTATTGTACATTTTCAAAGCAATCCAATTACTATCGACTCAGTATTTCGGCAAACAAGATTAAGTTTTCATTCGTTAAAACTGTCATATTTTCCTTAATTAAGGTAGAAAGCGAAAAAATAAACGCAGGTGAATGACTATTAACTGAGCTTTCATGCAATGGCGGTTATACTTTATTTATAGGCTATAAGTAACTTGCCTTTATGTCGCTTATCCTTTATCGACTATTGCGAGTTAACTGCAGTTTGATCGTAATGAGTGCAGTAACTTTTGCAACGATGCAGTTGCCGAAGATAATAAATACTTTACTGCACTGACGGTGCTGGAAACTTTACCAAATGCGTCATTCCAATTTGAAATCCACATCTGCGATTTGATAAAATGAGATTTGCTCGTGTTTATTGTCACATATTTTTACAATATATTAAAAATCTAATAAAATTATGAACGTATTAGCTTGTAACGAATGATAAACCCTCATCAAATGATTTGTAACAGAAAATTAAAATAATTTTTTGTCAAACTCAAGTCTTTACAGGATAAAACGATTTTATTTTCATAAAATGAATTCCGCCTTAGTAAGCAGAAAAGCTGAATGAAGCTTTGAATCCAACAGGTGTCAGAGGAAAAATCGAAGCTCCTTTGACGTTGTTTTGCAAGCAACAGCCCCTCTAAGCGATGATATTTTTGTCGAAGGTTTAAAACGAAAACTTTTGATGTAACAGGGCGGTTCGTGCGAGTCGCTGTCGTCGAAGGGCGGCGGCGCGCTCACAGGCAGCGACTCCGGCGTCCTCGAGCTGAGCGACGGCGGGCCGGCCAGCGAGTACGACGCGGTGCCGCTCATCGTCAGGCAGTGCATCAAGCACCTGGAGAGCACCGGACTCCACACCCTCGGCATTTTTAGGGTATCGCCCTCCAAGAAACGCGTTAGACAGGTGAGTCATTTTTCATTTTTAAAACACTTTTCGAATACTAGAATATTTTACTGAATTTTAATACTATCGTTTTTTAAAGGAAAATAAGATTATTTTGAACATCTTTTGATTTCATTAGCTTTAGTTTTGAAAATACTAGCAAAAGTATAGTAAAAGTACTTGGGTCTGCTTTACTACTATGTTCGAAGAAGCTTCTGTAAAGTTTGATTTCTATTTACATGCATATTACCTATATTTGAAGAGATAGGTATCTTTTTCTTTTAAATAACTTTTGTTTTTCTTGATTCTATACCAGCAGCTTCCAGAATTACATTGAAAATCTATGAATAAAAGGCATGAAATTGGTACTCTATCTTTGAAATTGAAACTATAAATTTACGAACACTATTTACCAAATAAATGGAAATAACTACAGGATATCAAAAGATACTTTAGCTTACTTATAAATAAAGCCCTATTCCAAGTTAATCATCCAACTAAAATGTTTCCTCAATATCCTTCCTGTATAAAAAAAGTAAAAAATTCAGCTTTCACCCCGAATCAATATTCCTCCGAAAAACGGCTGTTTTCTCTCCTGTTTCATAACAAGTTAAGGGAAGAGTGGGACTGCGGCCGCGAGACGAAGATCGGCCCGGATCAGTGTCCGCACGACGTTGCAGCCCTTCTTAAGGAGTACTTCCGGGATTTGCCAGATCCCCTCCTCTGTCGTGATCTCTACCAAGCCTTCGTTCATACCCAGAGTGAGTATCATATTTTCAGATTGATTTTAGTCTTTTGTATAGTAGGGATTCTTCTTAAGACGATTAGTTTCTGTACCCGTCATCGCTAAAATGAAAGAAAGTAACAAGTCATTTTCTCTAGAATTTTCAACTGAATGACTAGTTTTGAAAATCCAAATAAACTTTCTTCATCCGTCGCGCAAATCTAAAAGCCATTATTAGAAAATAAGAAATTAGCCCCCCCCAAAGCATTTCCACGTCCCCTTGAAAAAGAAGCTTCGAAACGAGCTGCAAAACCCACGTCTTCAGCCACCGCATCCAACTAACGATAAAACTCCCGCCTCATTAAAAGCGCGTTCGAGCACAAATCTACGATACGGCATAATCGGCTTATCGGTGCGCGCAAAGCGAGCTCTGCAGGGGAGGCGCACGTACGTGACTTCCCCCGATTTATGATTTGTCATCCGGAGAGGACGCTCCGTCACGATTCCAGCGAGAATTTCGGGGTTTATCCGAGCGAACGTGGTCAAATTTAATAAAGCTTTTCGAGGATTGTTATGAAACGGGCATTCTTGTTAACGGGATGCAAGATGTTTCTCGCACTCGGTGGTTAATTATTTCCAATTGATTTTTCATTCTAGGATATTCTCAACTTTTAATCTCGCAGAATGACTAAAGTTCTGTATTATTGAAAGTTTACATCACACTATCAGACGATTTCTCTCTAATTGAATTCGAATCTATCGAACTTGCAGTTTCGAACAGTAGTTTCAAATACATTTCCACTAGTCAACGAAACTATAGTTAATAAAC
Source organism: Ormyrus labotus (assembly GCA_035582975.1). Lineage (NCBI taxonomy): Eukaryota > Metazoa > Arthropoda > Insecta > Hymenoptera > Ormyridae > Ormyrus > Ormyrus labotus. Next base: position 8,866,117 of record JAWWEO010000021.1, read on the forward strand.
TACGTAAACCCCCCCGACAAAGCGACCGCAACCACTGCTCCGTCCATGCAAAGCCATTAGCACTTGCAGCAAGTTGCACAATCGAAAAGACAGAGTCCTGAGTTTGGAACGATTTTGTGCAGAAATTCGCAACAGGCGACTGCAGCAGGAGGCGCTCCAGCACCTGATCCAGCTGCTGCCCACGCCGAATCGCGAGACCCTCTTCGCTCTGCTCACCTTTCTCAGCGAGGTCGCCGCCAACAGTGAGGACCGCAAGGGGGACGACGGGGAGTGGCTCTCTGGTAACAAGATGGACACGACGAATCTCGCCACCGTGAGTACATCGATAAAACTTTATGTATCGTATATTTAAAATTAGTGAATGCCAAGACTATTCGCATAAATTCAGATTTTTAATTAAAGTTTCATTAGTTTTTACAGTCTAATTGCTTCGAAATGTACTAAAGAGCCTTCTAATGTTCTTCTTCAAACTGCAATTAGTATCCGAATGAAACTTTTAATTGCGAAATTTCTAATCAAAACTCTCATTGCAGTGGATATTTCTTATTGAAAATTCGCTTTTTTCCCTAAATACTCCAAGTTGTATTATGTAAATTTGACTTTTGGTTGTGGTTCCGATTGGAGGTCTTCGCGCCAAACATACTGCACTGCGTGAAACCGGGTCAAGCGCGCACGGAGGTGTCGAGCGAGCGGGCCGAGGAGAGAATCGACGTCATCAACGTGGTGCGCGCCCTCCTCGAGCACGTGACCGAGCTCTTCGTCGTGCCGGCGGCCCTGCTCGACGAGCTCTACCTCCACATGATGGACAGCCACCCCGCCGAGCTCGACCTCGCCCTGTCGCGCCGAGCCGACGAGTAAGTACTCCCGTTTCGCTCGTCGCCGGAGCCCTTTATAAATTGCCAACTGCCCGCAGCCAGTGCCCCGACGACGCGGAGCTCTGCAGCGAGGCGGAGAACTACTCGGTCGAGGAGAACCTCTCGCCGGTCTCGACGAGCGCCCCGGTGACCGTGGCCGCGACCCCCAGCGCCACCTCGAGCCTCGCCAGCCGCCGGCTCTACTCGCGGGAGGAGTGCCTGCACCAGGCGGCCGGCGTCGGCGGCGACATCGGCCCCCGGCCCCGGCGCTCGAAGCGCTCCTCGGGCAGCCGGCGCAAGGAGGACTCGACCCGCAGCAACAGCATCGACAGCGGCTCCAGCGAGGACCCCGCCGACCCCAGGAGCAAGTCCTCGCCGATGGTCATCACGGCGAGCCTCACCATCCCGATGAGCGGGGCCTTCACGCTCAACCTCGACGACCCGGACATTCCGTACATCGAGGACGCGGCGGGCTCGCAGGCCAAGCAGCAGCAGCAGCAGCAGCAGCAGCCCAGCGCGCCCCCCAGGAGGCAGAGGCAGCGCTCCATCTCCGGGAGCGAAGGTGAGGCGTCGGCCGAGCGCGCGGTGCGCCGCTTCGTTATCGGAAATACAACTGAAGGCTCCACAGGTGGGGGAGGAGGCGGCGGAGGGAGGCACGGCAGCGACAGCGCGGTGGGCTCCTCGGCCACCCTCTCCGGGGACCAGCCACCCAGCTCGCCGCCGTCGTGGGCCTCGTCGCCGCCGGCCAGCCCGGACAGCGCCGTCACGGCCGTCTCCTACATCCCCGAGCAGCCCGCCATCCCGCAGCAGCAGCAGCAGGCGGTGCTGCAGAGGGTGTCCTTCACCACGTCCAGCGAGCTCAGGCAGATCAGCAGGTCCATCAGCCAGCAGGAGGCCAGCAGGGCGAGCATCGCACCGCCCTACACGCCCAGCATCACCAGCATCGGCGGCGCCGTCATGAGGTCAGTGTTCAGGAGTCCTTCCTAGGAAGGAAAACTCGTTGACGCGTAATGCAAAGTTAATAACGCTTGAATCGGCAGGTCAAAGACCGCGGACATCGAGAGGATGCTGCAAATCAGCCGTCCAGAGCAGAGCAGCCCGCGCTCCTCGACGGCGACGACGACGACGAGCTCGCTGCTGGACAACAAAAAGTACACGAAGCGCCGCTACACGGACTCGAGGCACCAGACGCGCCACATCCCGGACGCCGACAGCCTCTCCGGCAGTCGGACGACGACGACGACGTCGAGCGCGGCCGCGAGCAACGCCTCTGCCGCGCAGCCCGTCTGGAAGAGGAGGGAGCTCATCTCCAGCGCGCCGAAAGAGCGGGGGAGCTTCTTCTGAGCGGAAGGCCTCTTTCTTCGTTTTTCCGAGCGCTGTAAATGCTTTTCGCTCTTTCGGGGCTTTCGGATCTACGCTGGGACAAACTTTTCTTTCATTGGAAAAACGAATCCTTTTCACCTTTCGAGCCAGTATTCACTTACCGCTCTTCTGTTTTTCCTGGTGAAAAAGATTTTCGACTTTATTCGGTATTCGCTAAACTGTGCAATCTTACTTTGAGATAACGATAAGCATAATTTTGATACTTTAAAGTAAGAGAATAGTTTAGAAGGAAACGTATATAGTACTGTCTGCTACATTGGCTAATACTTTTGTTAAAAGTTTATCTCAACTGTAGCACGAATTACCAGATAATAAAAGAAAAATTTCTCTCGGTATATATTAAAGGTATAAAAAGTGCATTTTTCATTGGTATAGATTAATATTAAAAGATAAAAGAGCAAAGCATTTACAGCGTGCAGATAAGAGAGCAATTTAGTTGGATCAAGTAATCGAGAAATACTTGATTACCAGCGTGATGTATAGAAAATGCAACGAATCTGCCATAACGTAAAAGTGTAGTTGAACCAGAATCTAGTTTTGTAAATGATGTTTTAGATTACGGATGTTCGTATGAAAGTATAAAAGAAACTCAAAGCCAATGTAATAGCGCTTTTTAACTTGATTGAAAATAATAATTTCATTGTTTTTGCGCAAAATTGTACATATGTAATTATATTCACATTATTTTTAATGTAAGATTTGCAAATTTGATAAAAGAATTTGTGAATACACGTATACTTGATAAACAGATATGTTAATTGTTTAATTTTCTAATCTTCTCTCAGTTGAATTATTTTATTTAAGAAGGACATTTTTTGAATGCATTACTTATGTACATTTTTTACGAGAGAATAAAACAAGAAAAAGCTTTTTTCTGACAATGTAAAATTTGATATTCTTTCGAAAATAGAATGGCTGAATTCGACATGAAAAGCGAAAGAAAGCATTTTTTGTAAAGACTATCCGTTTTTGATAGAAAACAGATCAAGTCTCCATAATGCATATTTTTCAGATTTATGAAAACATATTTTTATATTAAAAATTTTATGATTCAAATAAAAAAATCGAAAAAATATTTTGAATACTAAAGGTTTTACTGAATTTTGATACATTTTCTACGATAAAACATTTTATAAAATGATGATAATTCAGCTGCCAAAAGTTGTTCGATTGATTCACTACTTAAACGCACACCTTTTCATATTTCATGAATATTAAATGTCCCGAAGCTCTTCGAAAATACATCGCTATTTGACGAAAATACGACTTATAAATAAAGCAAGCGCATATTTTTAAATCCCCTCTCCATTCCGGGCAAGCGAGGGTCGAAAAAACGCCGCTGCCACTTGTTACGCCGTCGGTGCCTAAGAGAATGTAAGCTCAGCTTGAAAGATGCGCATGCGCAGATAGAGGAAAAACGAAGAATTGCTTACCTACCTAGATGAGATGAATCGTTATCCTTGCAAGCAAAATTTAAAGAAAATAAGAAAAAATTACAACTGCTTTGGTATAACTATGTTAAACATATTAAAATTCATTGTTCTTGACCACAGAAACTAGGATGAACCTAAATTTTGCTTGAGGACTTGAAGAATACTTGTTCCTCCCGCTCCTGTTGGCGAGGAGTGGCTTTTATCACGTTGTTGAAGAGCGGCCGCACGAATTACCTTTACTTCTTAAATGTGTCAACGAAATGCTGCGATGCTGACAAGGAAGCAGAAACGACGCGTCGACGCGTCGCCGAGAAATGCTCTTTCTATTCTTCTCTTTTTTTGTACATTAAATGTATCCGCGAGTCAGTCGAGAAATAAGAGTTTTCTCGCACTTTCTTTCTCACTTATACATTATAAGTAACTACGGACGTTTATTAATTGTTAATAAAATTTATTTTATAATACACCTGGCCATTTCATTCCCTGAACTTTATTTGATATTTGATATTTTTTCCAGTGGTTTTAGAGACAGCCTTTAAACAAATTGAATACTTTCGTTAATTAGTATGTATTTTAATACACTGATGCTTCAAATTAGTGAAATAATTTTTAAAATGTCAGAAAAATCGACTCTTTTATATTACTTGGAAATAGAGAAGGAACAGACGTTTGACGTAAACCTTCCACTTGTCTTAACGCTTGAAAAAGGTCCAAAACCTTTGGCTACGCGATGTTGTTTACCATTGGTCGCAATTTAGCTGTTTGTTGATTTTCCACTCGTTTACGAGAATATCGGACGGCACTTCCGCACCGCGATTACGATCTAAATTGATTTATTTTAAATTTTAAAACCTCCGATGCGTAAATTGAGAAAACAGCCAACTTGAAGAGAGTCAGTCTAAATATAAACGATGAACGTACGACTGACTCGTTTATTCTGAAAATTTGCAATCTTATTAGAGAAAATTATAGAATTAATTTAAAAGAGTAGGAATTATTCAATTTAGTAGATTATACATGAATTAGGAAAAAGGAAAAAGTAAAAGAGAAATTTTCGAATCTTTCCAGACATTTATTGCACCTTTTGCAGACGAGTTTGACTCTAGCGTCATGCAAAAGTCACTACAACTTTTTAAAAAAACAATTTATTCGCTTACAATTAAACTGATTCGCATTTGAAATGTATATGTACAGGATTTAAGGTCACTCGATAATCTCACTCTCACGCACTTTGACATTTGCAAGGCATTTATTAAATGTGTATCCTCTCGATATTCTCGGGCTTAATACGTGTTTACGCGAATAATCAAGTAAAAATAAAGGTAGATAGAGGATAAAACTTATTCGAGATAAAACTAAAAGCTACCAAGCCAAGTCTTTCAAAGTATAACAATAAAAATAAACGATCAAGTGGAAAGTTGATCTTCAAAGTGCCCCTAATTTTTAAAGAAATTTCAAGCGAATATTAATAGAAGCATTAAACTTAAAATAATTTTCGATAATTGTAACAAATACAGTATTTTGACTTAAAAATTAAAATTTTTTTTCGAGGCCGGCTCTCACAAAACTCTCCCTCCTCTTTCGCTTCTTCTCTGATTTGATTCAAACACGTATATATAAATTACATAAAACAAGATAAAATTAATAAATCAATAATAATAATAAAATAATAATAATAATAACTAAAGTATCTATTTGGACGGGTCATTGTATAAGGGCCGATAATAGTCGAAAGGGCGGCGGATCGATATTATCGCAAAGTAAGTTTGTACCTAAATGCCACTTATGCGCTTGCGTGATTGCGTGTACATTAATAAAAAGATGACTTTTAAAAATATCGATCATATAATTTTTATAATATAATATAATGCTTTCTAAATATACATATAATATATATCTCTGTGGTCGCCGCGAGCTAATTGTCGGCGAAGAAAGAAAAGCTGCCTAAGAAGGGCTGGACGGATGCGTTTCGTTCGCATAATGTGCTGTAAGTATTTTTCCTTAATTACGCTTCGATAATTAAACTCTCTCGCTTACATACCAACATTCTCTCACATTCTGAAATGCGCTCGTTTACACAGACTTGCCGAATTTCATTGAGATTTCCAAGGAATTATTTTTGCACATTAACGTTTCATTACATTCAGATCAATCATGAATAGAAAGATATTAATGTATAGGCGAATAATTAGTTTATGTGCGCTTTCCTCTTGATTATGAAAAAAGTTAGTAATAGAAAGTTTTTGGAACGATTATTTTCTACGGTAGCAAAGAGCGCCTGAACGCTTTACGTAGAAAACTTTAGGTTGCATAGAATATCGATAAATTAATTTAATAATATACTGAAAATTATTTTAATTCAAGTATCAATATATTATTGTAGAAAATATTTTATTCTGAAATAAACTAACATTTATTTATAATGAATCCTTAATATTTAAGTTTCAAATAATAATAAAAGATACTATCACATACTAATATACTATATATGATTGCTTCTTTCAAAAAATATCTGTTTTTCAACGAAAAATATTTAAAATTTATTGAATCCTTTGCAGTGATTCCTTTTGGATAAAAATTCAGGCACTGACAATAAAGTAAATGAAAAATCAGTTTCAACAAATTCTTAGTATAAAATCACATTAAAAGTTGATTGAAATAGATTTAAAAGTTTCCTTAATATCATTGCACTGAAATAAAACGTTCGCTTCAAGTTAATCAAATACTGAAAACGACAACCTTTTTAAAATTCACATGTGTAGGAAGAATCGTCGACGTCGACTCCAGGCATTTAATTGGATCGAAGCGAACACTTTTTCCAATGCATACGTTAGAGTACATTTCCGGACGGTACAATAAAGTCAATCTAAGGTACATAAAAAATCTTTGAAAAAGATTTTCGCGCAAAAATTGCGCGATAAAAAAGACTTTGTCACTACATCGCATTACGTAATTTCTACAAGGACACAGATTTGATTTTAATGTAAAAGACACACAGATCACATATATTTTTTGATATATAAATGCAGATATAAAATTGACAGTTTGTGCTTTTAAGTATTGACATCCAAGTACGAAATTTAAAAAGTCAATTCCATCGTTTAATCGTTCTCATGACAAAGTCCTACACGTGGGTCGTCTGCACGACCGTTGGAGCTCAATTTCCAGATAATAATAATTTACTCTCTCTCCCCGAAGGAAGCATAAATCCTCTACGAACGTCAACAAAAAACAAATGAAATCGCGAGAAGAGTTTTCCACTCCTTTAGGAAGTAGTCGAAGAAGTGTCCGGTCAGACCTCGGTGGAGTGCGTCTGAATGCGCACCTTCTTCTGGGAGCCGTTGCGCTGCAGCGTCGGGCTGTGCGTGGAGAAGCCCGGATTCTGGATGCCGAGCGGCTTGGGCTTCTTGAGGGAGCTGCGCAGAGGCGAGGCGGTGCTCACCGCGCTGCCGGACGTCGCCACGCTCGCCATCGAGCCGTTGCCCGACGTGCCGCTCGCGTACGGCTTGCCGCTCGCGTCCGTCATTGAGATTTGTCCGCCTGTCAATTACAACAATTATTCTTAATCATTTTAATATTCATTTCATTTTTCAATCGATATTCAATTTTAAAAGCACATTTACACTTGATTCGATGCAATCTCCGCTTATAAAAGCGCATCTACCAAAGACAATAAACTTTTTACAGCAACTATGAAAAACTGAAACAGCTCCTTGATCGAATCCTTAATAAACCATACAAAGGCAATTCGCTCCTGCACTTTCAAGGATTAAAAGCTCGCGTTTCTTTTCAATTCAACCCCGAAGGAAAGCATCTCCTCCAGCCATCTCCTCTTTTTTCTCTCCCAAGGCCGGCTAACAGAAACTTTTTTGCAGCGTAGATGCGGAAAAATAAAAGACAAGCACGCGTCATGCTTAGTATAGTTATTAAGTATATAGACCGCCGATTTGCGAGCTGGTAGATGTTCTGCGTGGAGCTTAATAATATTCACTGGACGCGGAGCTTTAATGGCCTTGCAGCGCTGCGGATAACGTGCTTGGCGAGAGAGGACGTGGAAGGGGTGTTGCTGCAGCTTTTAAGCTTTTAGAGTAGTCATAGAAGAAACTACAAAGATTGTTGTTGTAGTACAATAGGAAAATGCTTTAGAATTATGAAATTTCTATTGCTTGCTTTTACTTTGAATTGAATTAATTCGCAATCCGAAAGAATGCAAATGCATCAAAAAAAAAAAGGTAATTTAATAAGCAATGTTTGCAGATTTGATCTTTAACTTTCAGTCAAAGTTTTATCACAGAAAACAAGGAGAAGGTTAAATGAAAAGTTTGATTTATTTCATCAGATCTGAGAAAATGGAAAAGCGCAGTTCAGTTAGAAGCGCAGCATTTTGTAGGTTTCGCGACAAGTTGAATTCTGCTGTGGGTATCAAAGAAGTAAGAAAATTAATTGTGATTATTTGATAGCATGTCGTAACTTTGGAACAATAGTTTCAACAAATCTTCTTAATACATTCATGCTATTTATGAAGAAGATATAACGAAGATAGTTTATGGAGACATTATTGTAAGAAAGATGCATTACTTAAACTTCTAGACTACTCTGGCAGCACATGTTTTAAGACTGGGCACTATTTTAAGAATACATTTTATACAAACTTATTTATATTCTTTGGTGATGTCGGATAAAGTATAGCTATTTTCAACGTATCTCGAGTATTTAATTCACAAAAGTTGACCTCATTTTTCTCAACGACAGCGCTTTAATAAACGAGTCCTAGTTTTTTTAAATAAAAATAGCGACGAATTATTATTCACGTGCAGACGCATAACCCAGAAATCTCGGGCTTTGAATTCAATCGGCTTTCTCTTCATTTACATTATTCGATTGAAACCCACCCATGTACTTTAAGAAATTCAATTTAATTGTGAGAGTCAATGGTCTGTACCGCCTCGATTATTTGTTGCCACTTCCAATCGACTTATTCATCTTATATTTTCACGACAAAGCTTTGTAATAATAATAATAACTGCCCTCGAGAGATATAATATAAAGTATCGCGTGCTCTTGAATAGAGTTCATTTATATACAGAACTGGTAAATATTAAGAGAATCTATATTTAATGGAGTTTTCAGCGTGACAAACTCCATAAAAGATTGGCACCAGTTGGGAGTTTTTCATGATAAATAGTGTTAAGAGGCAGGTCTATTAACATTAAAGACGACTTTCCCCGGGAATGATCAGTCGAAGAAGCATTAAAAATGCAGGCTCCTGAGCATCGGCAACCGTCGGACTCGAGGCGTACGAACGGCTGCATCGGACAGGCCGGCTAAGTGCCGGCCAGCCGGCGTTTCGTCGGCGGCGGCTAAATCAAGAGCGACGGCCGAGCAATTTAGCCCCGGCACGCAGCACAAATAACGCCTCGGCTTGCCCGCCGAAATTAACGACCTTGCTGCAACGTAGGCGTTGTCGTACTTGGAGCGTTAATCGTTTTTGGCGAACGCGCGGGGAGCTAATGCTGCTTTGTGAGGGATCAATGTGTCATTACGAGGGCTCGGGCAAATTTTCACCCAAAATCGCGCCGAGGACATTTTTCAGCTATATCAAATTCAAGAGCAAGTGAGAGAAACAGAATTGAACATATTGAATTTCAATTAAATATTCGGCAAATTCATTAAAATGCCATTCAAGAATTCCTTTGACATTGACGGTTACATTGTTAGGATCATTAATAATTTATATTTTTTAATAAAAAACTGAAGCAATGCTCGATGAATATTGATTTCAACATTACCATTGGAAAGAACGGTCCTGCTGTAATAAAAAAATTATTAGCTGCATTTAATTTCTCAAACTTCTTTGATAATTCATATAAGATTGATTGATTGCATTATTCAATAGCGAGGCCACTTGATTTTAATCTATTCCATAAAAATGTCATTTAAAAGGAAGATCGAATGAAATTTTCTGTAAACCAGGCAAAAAGCACGTACGCTTCATACTTGCAAAATATACAGATTTTGTAGCTAAAGGACCGGCGACTTTGCGACGTCGTCCAGTTTTCTTTATCCCGAGCTCGAGCTTAAGCGGCCGTCATTGACACGCTTGCACGAGTGCGGCGAAGGCGCCTTATTATCGACGAGCCACGTATATTCATTATAAAGGCGCAGCGATTACTGGAGCGTACTAATTACGCGAAGCGCAATCGCGTCGAGATTCTTTTTCTGTATTGCGTTTGTAAAATTTTTAAAAACTATGTGTACTCAAAATTATCATAAAGAAATTTTATAGATTTTTCAATATATTCAATATCTTTGTCATATTGATGACGTTTTCCTGTTATTTACTAGCACAACTCATAACGGATACCTGCTCTCGACTCGGAATATGACAACTAAATCATTTAATAATTGAGTAAAGAAAAAGCGTCGGAATAAAATCAAGTTGTTTGAAAACTCAAGTTTTTTATAGAATAGCATTCACATGCTAATTACTTGTTTGCCTGATTATAAATCTAGACATTCAATGCAACTTGATCGTTTAACAAGTCAAGGCAAACTTTTGTAAAATTAATTTTGTTATCCACGAGAAGCCTTTTATCGATAAATTCAAATAAATTTTATTTGTCGATAACACTTTTCATTGCGCAACCACCGGTGGATTATGTATTTTTAAATAATTAAAATATTATCTGTCTTATTCGATTAATCAAATTTTTGCTTCTATAATAAAGTTGAATAATCATTTGTATTTTAATTTAGCAGCTTTCCTTTCATGAATCAGTGTCTTAAAGATTGAGTTGTGGGACATAGACTTCAATTATCAGACACGAAAAAACAGCCCCAAGAATTTCATTAAGTTGCTTTTCCTGTGAGGCCGAAATTCTAGCTATAAGTTGACCGGGGTCGCATTTACCAGTCAAATAAATAACAATAAGCCGAAAATTCTTGTCGGCCAAAAGTGAGGATAGCACTTTAGGAAAGGGCATAATTTGCTAGACAAATTGTTTTATTTCGTCAAAATTATTAGATGAGATTAAATGTTTGCCAGCTAAAAATAGAATGCTACGAATCGTATTTTATAATTAGTTAAAAAGAACCCTGTAAACAATTGGCGATTTCTAATGGTAGAGCCATTTAAAGAATATAACTGAGAATCAAAAGAATGATTTTTAATTTTTACCAAGGATTAAAGCATCCTTCATTTACTATCACTAAAAAAAGTGCGTAAAATCTTAAATAAGCAAGGTTTCAGTTATCTTGTAAATACTTTTAAGAAAAAGCTTAAAAGCCAAGATTGCAAGCAAATCACTAATAATTCACGCACATCCGAATAATTCGAGAAAGAAAAGGAGCGGCAGGAGAGGAAAAAATCTCCCATCCAGCCCTTATCTCAGCGGTAGAAAAAGTAAAAGAGGTGAAGCGCTTACCGTTGGTGGAATGCCGGGGTTCCCGATAGCCGGGGTTGTTGATGGTGGTGCCCCGGGCGTCGAGGTTCCTGAGCTTCGTCGGGTCCCCGCCTCGCCTCGCGTAAATACCCTCGTACACCGCCGAGACCAGCACGCCGAAGTTCAGCACGATCGACGCTATCTGAAAAGCGAACGCAGCCCAGATTCTGATTAGTCCTTTATCTCGGCGGAGGCTCCTTTCTTCCTTTTTTTTTTGGGGATCATTTTTTTTTGGGCTTTCATTGTAATAGAAATATAATGAAGCGTTATCTTTGAGTGTTTAGGCTGAATTAGTCTATAGAATTAAATTTTTCTATAAATTAAACTAAAAGTAAAGATTTTCTTTTGAATACGTTATAATAATGCGCTAAGGTTTCCGAAAAAGTATACTCTACGTTTTTTTCTAGATAATCTTAGCATCGTATTATATTCTTGACATAATTCCTATAGGTACCATCTTTATTAAATAAAAAAGGCAACTCTTTTCAATAGATATCTGTTTCAAAATTAATTAAGTTTGAAAAACGATATTCTATCCTTTCCAATCTCCAGGATATCAAATCTCAGAATCCAATCTTCCGGAAACGTCTCGGTTCTATCCACTACATTAAAACAATAATATCTGTGGAAAGTTTCGCGGGATTCACAGCAAGGCCTTGAAACTAACGCAGTATCTACCCTCCGCCCTTATTTCAATAACAATTCAATTATTCGATATGATTGCGTTACATTTTTAACGCGACCGCCCACATCTCGCAGTAATACCCTCTCGTTCTTACCGGGGGACGAAGATAAGAAGGGACAAGGAGTAGGTTCAATTAGGAGGAACAATGGGAGTTTACGTCGTCGGCCGCGTCGTCCGAACTTGTCGGAGGATCGTTATCGTCTTGACTCTTACTTGCGTGTCTGGAGGTCCGCGCTGTGCAGAAGACGGCCGTGAGATATCGGAAGAAAACTTATATTCTTCTTCCGTCGAGGAGTTTTTAACGTACGTTTCGGTTTTGCGACGAGAAGAGAATTTTAAGAAAATTAGAGAGCGAATGAGAGTTTAAAAGTGTACTTTTGTTCAACTTGTCGTTCTTGTTGATGCTCGGAGCTCAGAGTAATAAAAGTTAATCGATGTTTTACGTCAACTTTATAAAATAACATTATCATAAATTTGAAAATCACATTAGTTCACACGAAAAAAAAAATTATTTAACGTCTAATTTAAAGATAATTCTAGCTTTAACCAAAACGTTCGACTTTCCCTTAATGAATGAATAAATTTCAATTTTTCCCGCAAACGAAGAAGATTAATCCTTGCATGTCTCTAATCCGGCCATTTCTGTCGAGCGCGAAAGCACAGGAGGGAAAGTCGCTGTAATTGGGGCAAACAAAGGGTAGTGCCGGCATAACGTCGCCGCCGAGTCGATCGGACGCGTCACGGAACACATCTTTTGCACGAGCATTGTTTATTTTTCAAAGTTTTTCGACTTTCTGCAAGCTGCGCAGGAAAGGGTGTGGGCGAGCTTTAAGTTTTTTCCGCGACAGCTTTTATCACGCGAGTAGGTGGAGCTTTTTTTAGAGCTAATTAGATATTATATTTTGAGCCGACCTTTTGTGGCCTTCTTTAAAAACGCTTTAAGCGCGCTGTTTTAAACAGTTAAGTAATTAATAAAAGAGTATAATGAGGTACTTTTAAACGAACAGCTTTTCAACTTTGTGATGTTACAGTTTTTAATCAATGAAGCTTAAGAGCTCTATGTATTCAACAAGCTGTTGAATTTATATATATACAAGATTTCTATAATTATCTTCACGCATCTCAAATTGTCAGTTGTGTCAAAAACTTGGCTCAAAGTCATTTTCGCGTGTAATTTCTATCTGACTAAATGTTTTGTTTGTACCTCGTTGTTCAATCCACATAAAATAAATAAATATTCTTTAGCAATCGCTATTTTAGCACTGATAGTAAACAATCTGAAACAAACAGAAATGGTACTTCCTCTAAAATTTTTCGAAAACAAAACTCCCATAAGTAATTATGAAAACTGCATCAGTGCAGCCATTGAGCCGATGAGGTGGGAATAAAGCAATAAAGCAGGAGAGCTTAGCACCGGTGCGAATAACGCGTTTCACCCACTTCGAAGTTATAGCAACAACTGATAAGGAACACCTGCGTATGCGCCGCGGCCGAGTCGTAAATTTCAAAAGGCACATGTACGCAAAGTAATGGCTTTTCTTTTTTAATGAACAAAGAGCCTCAAGAAAATTAAATGGGCTTTCTAGAGAAGCGTACCGTTCTCGAGGCTCCGAAGCAGAGATTAGGGTGATTCATTGTGTTGAAGTAAATTCAAAAGCGTTAATGAATTTTCTCGATTTGAATAGTCAATGTTTTTTAAATAATTTTTTATGGGACTTTGTGGAAAAATGTGAAAACGTTTCAAAGCTGATTCTTTCAAGAAAAAATGTCTCGACTAATATTTCAAAAGGCTATTTTGAAGAAGAATTTTTTAATTTTAAAAAGAACTCGCTATTACATTTTACACAAGCAAAGCATAAAAAAAATATATGAATATCGTCCAACGAATACTTTCGATTCAATATTCATTACATAAAGCTTCATCCTTCTCTAAAATAACTTTGTTACCCAAGAACGAAGACTTCCATCCCGATAGACTTATTTATCTCCCAGTTTCAATTTCCCAGATTAATATCAGCGATAAATCATCAAGGAGGTAAAGGAGAATCGCGAAAAAGCGGGAAACCAACGTACCTTGCTAGGCTTGCGTAGCTTCCGGTCGCGATCGAGCTCGATCTCGTCCTTCGCGCGCAGCAGCGCGCTCTTTTTTCTCCTCGTGCTCATAATTGGCAATTATTCAGTGGCACGCTGATTGAGGGAGAGGAAAAAAGCAACCGCGGTGGACAGTCAATTACGCGCGCAACCTGTCATCAGCATCGGATTTTATGTAATGTTCAAAGGGCGTCTCTTGATCTTGGCGTGGAATATACTAAATTTGCACCGAATCGATGACTGGCAAGACCGACAAGAAATTTACTCAACTGTTTAGTGCTTCCACAATTTACGGGCTGCAAATGAAGTACAAAGTAAAGGGACGTTAGTCGTTAGCAAACTTGACGTCATTCAGTCAGAAAATAATTAACAAACAACAAACTCGTCAATTAAATTCACTGAAAAAGACGTGAAACGTTGATATTTTTCGAAACGAACGAGGGGATTAGTGCATTCGTCGACGACACAAATTTGACAGGAGACACTTAATGAGAGGCCGAATTACGTAAAATGCTCTTGACGCAAACTCCGTTTTGAGGGTCGAAAAAGCGCGCGGGATCCCGGAAAGCGGTCGGAAAAAAGGCCAGCCAGCGAGTGCAGTCCCCGATCGTCAGCTCGACTCGCCGGCGGTCTAAGTACTGTCGGCCGCGCGGCATCCACTCATTGTTTTTAAAGTGCGTGCAAGCTCGGCACGCGAGCGAGCAGCACACCTGCGAGCAGCGCTGCCACACACGTAAGCGAAAATCCCGGCGGCGCGGCGCGGCCTCCATCCGAGATTAGGGCGCGAGCGCGCTTTTCATTCGCGTGCCGCACTCTGTGTTTTTCTTCCGGTGCAGCCGCCGCCGTTGCTTGCGCAATCGATGCCGCGAGCGCGCAGCTTTATGGCGATCGAGTTGCCGCGTTTTATAAACGGGCTTCTTGGAAGGCGCGCGAAAACCTGCCGCCTGGTTAATGGGGTTTTGCAGATTATCATTACAAGTTGGAAATTATATGGCCGAATGAAAGTAAGCTCTTGAAAATTGCCTCATCCAATTCCTGAGCTAAAAATCTGAAGCACGCGCCCGTAAACGCAAACTAAACTCCCACGCCGTCGTCGTCAAGCGCAATTACCCGCGAGATCTTTCAAGTGCGCGGCATCACCTTGAATTTCGAGCAGAAATCCCGCGCCGGTACTTATTTATAAAGCTAGCGCGCATGCGCAAATAGAAATCGCCGCCGGGGACGTGGGATTGGAAAATGGGCCATTGTCCGCTATTAGAGGCCGCCCGCTAATTTCGTCTTCTGTTTTGTGCGTAAGTGTTGTTGTCCCTACGTCAGTTGCCAGGGGGGAGGGGCAGTTGCTGCTTCAAGGAGCCTCGGGCTGCATTATAGTTGAATGGCTAATTTCCTCGCGAATTGATGGAGAGTTTTTTATTGGGATTCATGCGCGGCTCAATTTTTTATGGGCTCCGTAATCGATTTTGAACGAGAGAAAGTTTTTCATTAGAGAGAATAATATAGTGCGGGAGCAGAAGGGGTTTTGTGGCCGATGGAGGTCCACGACTCCACCCAAGTGTTTTTTATGTATTTTTTC